>ML258292.1:87097-142633 GCA_005239495.1 Nicotiana undulata | reverse complement strand
GGGATGTGGAGAGAGAAACGTGGGGGGAATAGAAGATACGTTAGAGTGATTTTAGGATACTAATTATTATCATTAATTTCCTTAAAATGTACATGAATAGTAATTGAGCATATAAAATATAATTATAGTAAAACTTGAGTAGGGAGGGTAATATAGTTTCATATAGTGTATAGGAATGTAAAAATTCCTATGGAAAATAGCTTCTTTATCTTCATAAGGTACGTATATATTCCCTCCGTTCACTTTTACTTGGCGTGTATACTAAAAATAAATTTTATTTTTACTTGTCACTTTACGCATATCAAGAGAAGATAATTTTTTTCCTGTTTTATAATTCATTAACTAACATTTCTTGAATAAATAATGGTCAACTGTGGCTTCCAATACTCAATATTGGAATTCACATAGAACTCTTCATTATCACCCTTTGTTAAACACAGAAGTCCACCAAAGTCAATTTTTACTCTTGTTCTTTGGAGTATTTTTTTCTTTAGAAGTTATTCCGGAATTTGGGTTCAATTATTGAGTATCAATTAGTAGGGTTATTGTGATAAAATTATCATGTCATTCATTGTTTCTTAAGGTGCGTGAAAAATCAAAACGTATTAAGTAAAAGTGAACAGAGGAAGTAATATCAGACCTCAATTATGAGATTACACAAAATATGTTATTCATATTGCTATTGTTACTTGTATGACTTAATTGAGTAAAACTCCATTTTATACTATATTACTATATAAAAGTTAAAATCTTGTTATGAAATATTAGTATATGGTGGATGTCCATAACTCCTATAACACCCACTACTCTTCTCCATTATCTCCATAACTCCCACTACTTCAATACTTATGGTTGTAACTTTCATACCTTCTCCCCATGATCTCAAATGTTTAATGTCATGTTTATGATATTCTTTTGTATACCTCTATGTAATACTATAAATAGAGGATGAGAAGTGATATTGTACACACTTGAATACATGGAAGAAATAAGAATATCTCCTCTCTTTCTCTCTATATCTCTTAGCTTGTTTTTTCTTGTTTTATATTGTTAGTTTGAGCTTAGTTTCTTAACACGTTATCAACACGAATTGCTATATTCTTCTTATATTTTCTATAAGAGATGAAAGCCTTTCATGGGAGCTACAACCTTGAATCAATTTGGTTGAGCTTGTGAAATTTTTTGCATTGCCATATCAATGTTGTGTTTGCTTCGGTTATGCAGGGAGTATCATTTTTCAGTTGCCATGAATTCTGCAATTCACTTACGTTAATATTTAAGACTTATTAATTTGTGTTACTTAACAATTTAGTTTCATTTGTGCAGATGTATACATATAGAGTACCTGCTTTCGAGTTGCAAACAAGAGCATATTACGATGCCTTGACATCATCTCCTATATATACTGCTCCGACAGTTTGCAAGCCAAGATTATGGAAATGTTAATTATGAGAAGGTTTCTAATTAATCTTTAAAAAAAAATAAAAATAAAAAATTTTAATTTATGTTGTGGTCAAAATAAATTTTGTATAACTAAGATAATTTTATTTCCTTTATATTTGATCATGTAGTTGTTCGTGAAAAATATCAACGTGAACTTTCATTGAAGATCGAGAAAAAATAATTGATTATTAGAAAGTAGTATATCACGAAAGGCTCAAGGGTGAGTACACTTAGACTTATTATGCCATTGTATAAGGGTAAGACATCAGGTTTGAGTCCTGGTGCACTATGATGATAAGAGTTAGATTTGAGTCCCAATTCATTATGGCCTAACATGCCTTTATATGGGTAAGGCATTGGGGTTTTGAGTCATAATGCACCATATTGATGATATAATAATGACTAAAGAAAAATAGTGTATTTTCATGAAAAAGCATGAAGCTTGTCCCACTTGATTTGCTCCATTCTTGAAGTGAATGTGATAACGGTGCATAATAAGTCTAAATGAAGACAAGTGGTTGACCAATGAACGTCGGTGTGCCAAAGACCAAAATAATATAGTCATCACTATGGTAAATGTAAAAAGGAGAACAATAAGGGTTCTCAAAATAATCCTTCAAAGGTGAAGGAATTGTGTCTCAATATCGTCTGAAAATATGAGGCACACTCAGACGATTATAGTCCATTTTTTAAAAGAATGCAACTTGTGACAAGCATTGCAAATACACACTCATTCCTGAAAGTGAGTGCAAAAATATACATGTGATATAAATTATGCATAAGAATGTGCTTATGTATGGTTGGATAAATACCACAACTCACCTGTCACGACCCCAAATCCTAATAGATCGTGATGGAGCATATCGTGGAACTAGGCTAGACAATCATCACATAACTACACATTTATTTTAATAAATTTACTCAATATCATTAAATACCAGCATATGAAGTACAAAAATTCCTCTAAGTCTGTAAGCAACCATAATATAAACTAGCAGTCTAAACAAATCCCCCCAGGACTGGAGTCAACCGATCACGAGCATCTAAGAATAAAACTAACTCTGCTAATGTCATAAACAATGTCTAGGAATAAAATACTAATACTAATAAAGGAAAGGAAATGGAGAAGTTGCGGACGCTAGACAGCTACCTCGAAATCCCAAAGCTGACGATAACGAACTCGGATGGCTACTGCTCCGAACCAGTACCTGGATCTGCACACAGAGGTGCAGGGAGTAATTATGAGTACGCCAACTCAGTAGTAATGAAAATAAATCACAGTCTAAAGAATAAGAAACGCACAACAACAAATACACCAATCCACAAAATAGTAAAACACCGAGTCTCCATAAAGTATACATTTAATACATAAGTTTGAAAACCAATTTCAGTAAAAATCCTTTGAACAAGTATATTTTCCCAGATGTTTCTCAGTAAAAACTCCAAAAATATCAGTTTGAAAGATGAAACGAATCATAATAAAAACTCAGTAAAATATCATTATAAAACCGCCCCTCGGGCCAATTCATCTCTCATAATCAATCCCTCAGCACCTCACCATCTCTCAGTAACAGTCACTCAGCATCAGCCCCTCGGGCAACCTCACTGTCACTCATGCCTCCCAATCACTCATCACTCGGCACTCGCACTCAGTAGGTACCTGCGCTCACTGGGGGTGTGTACAGACTCCGGAGGGGCTCCTTCAGCCCAAGCGCTATAAACAAGCCAAATCATGGCAATCAATCATCTCTCAGGAACTCAGCCTCTCTCATATCATAAATATCCTCACAATATAGGCTCTCGACCTCACTCAATCAGACACTCTCAACATGCCACTTGGGCCACAATAAACGGGGTTCTCGACCCAAAACAGTATTTCATTTTCAAGAAATAATATCAACATACTCTGAGTGTCAAAATAATTATCAAGAAGGACTGAGTGAAAGATCATAACATATCAAGTGAGGAATATCAGTAAAATAGCCCCCAAGGGGTTAAACAAATCGTCACTAGGCCCCAAACATGGCTTACAACCCAAATATATCAAAACATAGTATCAATACTATTAAGCATAGGCTTTAAAAGAGATTTCGCAACTCAATAGTCGCCTAAAAAGGAATATATTTCCAAATTCTCAATTTGTGCACTCCAAAACCGTGAAAGGATGCAAAGTTCGGGGTTTCATTCCCTCAGGACAAGATTTAAAGACATTACTTACCTCGAACTAGCCTGAAAAGCTACTCTGCAACACGCTTGCCTCTCAAATCAACTTCCGAGTGCTCCAAATCTACCAAGTTTAGATTTTTATCATCAAATTATGCTAAAGGAATGAATTCCAATTGAAAAATATCAATTTTAAGCACAAAACCCGAAATCAGTCGAAATCCGACCCCCGGTCCTGCATCCCTGAACTCGACAAACTTTATACCAAAATGTTCTTCATCATCTCACGAGTTTGTACATATAAATAACTCAAAAATCGGAGTTCGTTTGACCCCTCAAATCATCCCTAGAAGGTCTCATAATCTCAAGTCCTAACTCCACCTTTTTCTACTGATTTTCATGAATTAAACACTGATATATTGTTCCTTAATCACAAATAATCGACTTTTAGGGTCCAAAATCCTTACTTCAATGAAGAACAGTGATTTCCTCTCTTCAAAATCGCCTCAAAGCTCTTTTCTCGTTCAAAAATGGTATAAAAGGGTTTAATGGTCGCGGAGGGTTTATTTAAATACTGTTCACGATTTTACTGTTCACGTGAGTAATATTCACACAAGTACTTTTCACCCGAGTTACTGTTCACCCGAGTTACTGTTCATGCTGATATGAAAAAAATGCAGCAGCTTTTCTTCTAGTCTAAATTGATCCGTTAACCTTTCGAAATCCACCCGAGGCCCTCAGAAATCTCAACAAATATACCAACACGTCCCATAACATCATTCGAACTTAGTCGAGCCTTCGAAATACCAAAAACAACATCAAAATACCAAAATTACATCAAATTCAAGCCTATGAACTTTGAAATTCCTAAATTCCACCAACGACGCCGAAACTATCCAAAACAACTCCGATTGACCTGGAATTTTGTAGACATATCCAAAATGACATTACAAACCTGTTCCAACTGTCGGAATTCCATCCGATCCCGATAGCCTATTTTTCACTGCCGACCGGAATTTGCCAAAAACTAACTTTCGCCAATTGAAGCCTAATTTTACACCAGACATCACAAAAATATTCCGGACACACTCCTAAGTCCCAAATAACCTAACTAATCTATCCGAGCCATAAAATTCGCTTTCTGAGGTCGTTTACCAATAAGTCAACTCTCGGTTGACTTTTCTAACTCTAAAGCTACTTTTAGAGACTAAGTGTCTTAATTTATTCTATAATCATTCCAAGACCGAGCTAACCAACTCTAATACATCATGGACAGTATAACCAACCTATGACAAGACATTAACAGTAAATATAATGCAGATTCTACATAACGACCGACCCGGTCGTTACATCACCTCTGAGGGAGGTTTGAGAGAAAGAAAGATAATGAATATTATTGTATGGTCATATGAATATGTCATTGGTCACGTACATATGGTATGCCAAAAATATTTTACCATGCTTATAAAAAGGTTATTAAAGGTAACATTAATGCAAGAAATAATTTTGCTTATGATGATTTTGACCATGACAATAATAATATGATTTTCTCTCTAGATCAGAGGAGATATTCACCATATGGATGGTGAGAAAAAAAGAGTCTTGTAGTACAAAATAAATTAAAAGCTCCGAAAAAGCTAATTTGTTATTATCCGGATCAATGAAATTGTTCATGACATTAATATTATAGTAAGTGTCAAAAGCAATTTTTTGAGTTTCAAACATATTAGCCAAAATGGTTGGCATTTGAGACTATAAATGAAAGGAAGATTGAATATCTTCATATTACTATAATCATACCGGGTAAATATGAAAAGTTACCCGATTTTTCTGTTATTTGTACTACAGATGTATAAGCATGATGATGGAATCACATGCCATAGTAAATTAAATATTTACTGGAACAAATATTAGTTGGCATGACCGGTTGGCCATCCCGGTTCAATTATGATGCGAAAATTATTTGAGAATTCACGTTGACATATATTGAAGAAATAGAAGGTTCTTCAAGAATTCTCTTGTGCTGCTTATTCTCATGATATACCAGTTAAGGTTGGGATTGAATCCCTTGATTTCTGGAACGAATAAAAGGTTTATATATATATGGGCCCAATCACCTGCCATGTGGACCGTTTACTATTATATGATTTTAATAGAAGCATCTATTGTATGTTCACATGTGCGTTTGTTATCAACTTGCAATTTGGATTTTGCAAGGTGATTGCTCAAATTATTAGAGCACAATTCCAGAATATAAATTATGATACTTATCTTGATAATGCTGGTTTAAATCCATGTTGGTTTAGCAGAAATTGTATGCCTCAAATTATAGCTAAACCATTGGTTATGAGATGTATTATTTAACATACAGCAACACTTGTATGCATCTAGCCAACAAGTTATGAAAAAATTCTCCCTGTCACAATTGGTTCGGGGTTAGGAACCAAATAATTTCCATCTAGAAATATAGATGTGCTATATGATTTAATTATGCCACCACAATGCAGAAGATGGGTTTCCAAAGAAGGTTGAAAAATGTGTTGGTGATCCCAGCATTAGGGGGAGAAAATGGGCAGCTGAAAAAATAATCATGGAATGAATTATTATGAGTACATCTAGATCCTCGTACAAGAAAATGTGAACTTGAAGTTCAAGTGATAATTCATTTGCAAAATATTGCCAGGTGTATTTGTTGACCCAAAGCTAAATGTTATATTTCAGCTGCTAATGCTCCAAATAGAATAAAGTTCATGATGGACATAGTCTTTGGAACGCGCGAAGCGTAATAGACGAATCAGTTCCAAATATAAAACTCCTTGAAGAAGGAGTGGAGCAAATGATCAAGATGGTCATAATAAGGAGGCAAGTGCTTTAGAAGAGCACCACGACATAACACTCTATAAGACCTCAAGGAAGAGGCTCAGGTACCTAAAAATAATGAGATCTCGATAAGTTATGTCTTTATTGTGTGATGATGAAACCAATGTAAAATGATCATCGATGATATTGTTGATATAATGTAGCGTTCAATATTTTTAATATTGACGAGGATCTTGAGCTCAAATCTATCATGGAATTTGGATAGATAATTGATTGGCCAAATGAAAAATGCACAATGAAAATTGACTTCACCTAAAAAAAAATGTAAAGTTGGACGAAGATATTGAATACTATTAGGATTATATTGCAAAAGAAGTCCTTGATATAGATTTGTTTAAAAAATATTGTCAAGGTTATTTTGGTTATACAAATGCAGGACGTGGTTCGTTGTTCAGATAATCTATTTGGCTGCGAGGGTACAACCAAATTATGATATTCAACAAGATTTCAATTACATTGAAGATGATACTGCATGCGTAGCTCAATTGAAATAAGGACTATCGAAGGAGACAAAATAAAACGTATTTCACCAAAGTTCTATTTCAGACATAATTGATGTTCAACAATCTGTTCAAGTGATAATTTGGAAAACTTCTTCACAAGGCATTTCCACCCTCAGCAATTGAGAAGTTGTTATACATGATTGGAATTCATCGTCTTTGAGATATCAAGTGATAATTTTGTCAGGGGGAATATAGCACGCGCTGCACTCTTTTTCCCTTCGCACAGGTTTTGTCCCAGTGGATTTTCTTGGCAAGGTTTTTAACGGGGCAGCAAACCATGTGTATTACAAAATATGTGTACTCTTTTTCCTTCACTAAGATTTTTTCCCACAGGGTTTTTTCCTAGTAAAGTTTTAACGAGGCACATTATCAATGTACATCCAAGTGGGAGTGTTATGAAATATTAGTATATGGTGGATGTCCATAACTCCTATAACACCCACTACTCTTCTCCATTATCTCCATAACTCTCATACCTCCTCCCCATGATCTTCCTCCATGATCTCAAATGTTTAGTGTCATGTTTATGACATTCTTTTGTATACCTCTATGTACTACTATAAATAGAGGATGAGAAGTGACATTGTACACACTTGAATACATGGAAGAAATAAGAATATCTCCTCTCTTTCTCTCTATATCTCTTAGCTTATTTTTCCTTGTTTTATATTGTTAGTTTGAGCTTAGTTTCTTAACAAATCTAACATTATATGCTTTTGAGTGGAGTTCTTTCCTCAAAAATACTTGAGACAAGGCGCCATAGTTTGTGTAGTTTGTGTTCAGCAGCGGATGCAGTGTGATATTTACGTGTAAAAGGTCATTAAAATTGTAAAAATAATACAAGAGCTCATAACTTTAAAAATATAACGGGTCCAATATTAAAAAATTTATAATAAACTCATAGAGTTTAAATCTTGGATTCGCCTCTGATTGTGTTGGACTACCTTTATGATACTTGAATAATCATCACTATAAATAGCCACCTGTTAATTTGCAAGGCAGTAGCCAATAATTCTAACTTTCTAAGAACCTAGCTCAAACTCCTAAATCACTATTAATGGCAGAGCCAAGATTTTCACGGATGAAATTCGAAATATTAATAATAAATACACGTACAAGTCAAGAAGATTTAATATCTACAATTCATGCATAAAAATAATAATTTTAACCTTATATATATATATATATATATATATATATATATATATATATATATATATATATATATATATAACTTTCTAGCTGTTTACTGTTACCGATAATGTATCATATTGTTACTTTAAGTACAATGTTTGTCTTAATTATTATTTAAATTTTATTATATCATCCATACATTAAGACACATTAGGAACAATTCTTGTCTCTACTTTTCGTATCAACACTGTAAAAATTTGGTCCCTTTCTCCCTATATCTTCACCCTTCAGGTTATAAAATCTTGAAATTCGCTGAGCACAGTACAAATCAACAGAAGCTGAGAGAGCAGCTGAAAGCTGACAGTCAATATGAATAGTGAATGAGTCCTTAAAAAATTATAAAAGAATATGTTGAGCAAGAGAGATTGAATAAGGAAAAAAAAAACAATTGATTTGATAGTGTTAATTTGAAAATGTAGTCGCCAGAGTATACGTTTCGTAGTGAACGTCTCATATTTAAGAAAAACGCCGATAAATAATCGATAACCAACAAAAACCGAATCGATAAAAAGCCGACTCAATTGATTTAGTTTGGTTCAAATATTTGAAAACCCGACTTACTTTGTTTGGTTTCTTTTTAGAAAAAACCGACCAAAACCGAACCATGAACACCCCTATTTCTAAGTTCAAAACCCAGGAATTAAATATTTTGTTCTCGTACTTCAAATCCCATAAATTATTTTGGAACAAAGGAGGTACCAAACAAGAATTGACCCTTAGAGCAATCCATTTCCCTACGGATAGAGGCCATATCAATAGTCTACAAGAACTTCTTTGAATTAATTTCATGAATTATCCCTCTAACTTTTATGCTATTGCATCAAAAGTTATTAAACAACTCTTTTTTTTTTAACCAAAAATTTACTAAACTATTTTTGTAGTCACTCAACCTATGCCTAAGTACAAAGTCAATAGGAGGAAACCAAAGAGACATTTTTTATGATACTTAGGTAAAGTTGAGTGATTTTATAGTTATACAAAATTGTTTAGACTTTTTGTAATACTTAAACAAAATTAAAGTGTTTTTAAAACAAAAAAAATAGTTTAATAACTTTATTGAAATAACATAAAAATTGATGACTCTCTCTCCTACATATCTACCTTAGTAGGGGAAAAGAGCATTTCATTTACCACAAAATGACTTTATTTTTGTCTTAGTGGAGGACAAAATCATTAAGCTCTGAAGGAGATTGAGAAAGGGCATGTCAAAGTCCCATCTCTAGTCAACAAAGCATTCCCTTACCCTTGCTTAGGCAAGAAAAAAGCTATTTCCAAGTAAGGCGGAAAATTTAACTTATTTTGAAAAGTACTTTTGGACAATTTTTTTTTATGTTTGCCTAATCAATTCGAAAAACGCTTTTGAACAATAATTTATGTTTGACCAAACTTTTCAAAATTTATTTTTAAATGTCAAATTACAAATAAGGATTAATAGTTAAAATTATATAAGTAGATAAGTAATTATAAACATTTATTATTAAGATAATAATTAAGTTTTTCTTTTATTTAAGTAAAATAACTAAATAAAATTGATTTTATTCTTTGAAGATAATTTAATATATCAAAAAATAATTCAATAAATACGAAAGTTCATCCCAAAAGTCATTTTATATTAATAGTTTAAACTAAGTAAGGTTATTTTGGTATATATAATACTTTGCAAAGGGTGTTTTTGGAAGGAAGAAAAGTCAAAACTGCTTCTACTTCTGCTTATGGAGAGAAGCTACTTTTTTTTGCTTTTTCAAAACTGCTTCTGCTTCTGAAGAAAAACTAATTTTTTCTGCCTTTTCAAAGCTGCTTATGCTCAAATTAAGGAAAAAACACTTTCTTTCTTTTTTTGTTTTGGAAAAGAGGCACTTTTAGCATGGCGAGAAGCTTGGCCAACATGCTATAAGCTTCATACACTAACAATACGAGTGGTTCACTTATAAGATAGACATTAATAAACATTACTCCCTCCGATTCACTTTAATAGTGAAAACAACTAGAAAATCAATTAAAGTGGATTGGAGGAAGTTATTAATAACTTGATGAAAATGACACTTAAAAGAAAATTCAATTGTAGGTAACTATATTTACACGGTCAGTGCATATAATTTAAATCCTAATAGGGCATGTACCATTTAGGAGCGTAGCGGACACGACCCAATCTGCAAAGAGCAATTAAAATTTTGTTTCATAATGATCGACTTGAAAATAAGCTGAGCTTTTTGGTGATTAGATAGCTAAAGAAAGGTAATTAAGGCATACATTTGACCTGTTAACTATTCCCATAATTACTCGTTTGGAGACATTTGAATACAGTCAGACCTCTCTATAACAACATCCTTATATAACAATATTTCCGTATAAAAGTCAAGCTTTTCCAGAACCAAATTTCATGTTATGTTATAATATATGCTCTCTATAACATCATTTCACTATAATATCCAAAAATATTCAGAACAAACAAGGCTGTTATAGAGAGGTAATTAAGAGTGACAGTAAGAAATTCAACAGACAACAAAAGGATTTCAAAGGAGACCCCATAAATATCATTGTAATTCATAAATGAAGTTGCTTTAAAGTGAAGGTATATGAGTATCATGCCCCACCTGCAATTGTTTCCAAAGAATAATAGAAAACAAAATAATTCATGCCTTTTAAAGCAAGTATAATTAGTTAAAAAGGAATAGGAATTATATTGACAATGTTGTTAGTTATTTCCAAAAGTAGATTTGCTAAATTACAGGAAAATGGGTATCACGATGCTCTTATTGTCCTCTTGATAATCATTTTCCTCCAAGATATATAATATGAAATATCTTGTCCAAGATACTAATTGGTCTTTTTTCTTTCCACTATTTGTTAGTTATTCTTTTACCCTACTTATATCAAATAAATATAAATGGAAAAATATTTATTAACAGCTTGCCAACATACAAAATGACATATAGTTGTAATTCAATTCATCAAAGCAAAAGATACAGTATGGTAGCATTTTTATAAATGTGGAAAATTATCTTGCTTGTACTACCTGTGACTTGAAATTCATTTGGTGGAAAATGAACAAACCCATGCCACATTGTGCATTGAGTTCTGAACTTGCCATCATACCCCTAGCTCGTTTTAGTTACCGAACTAGCAATTAATTACTTATATATATTTACTAGATTTCTTAATACAGATATCTAGGGTATAAGCAAAAGTTATTGAATTCGTTCGAACCGGTAATCCCTCTTTTTCCACATTTTCTGCTCTCCACCTTTCAGCTTTTCTCTTCTTTCAATCAAATATAAGTATATCCCAAATAAGTTGTGGTTAATACAGTCTTATGCATCCATGATCTATTTCATGATTTTAGAGGGATTTATCCTAGTTAACCAATTTGTGCCGCCATAACTGCAACTCCCTCTTTATCTGATATTTGGAACAAGACTCTGTTTAGAGCAATTTATATTGGTGGGACTCAGCCTTTTGCTTCCCACCCCCCTAGTGATGCATCTTCTCCAAAAATCAATTTAGACAAGTTAGGACCTGTTGCTCGGACTCTCCGAAAATGTGGCCGGATACGTGTCGGATCCTCCAAAAGTAGTGCATTTTGAAGGATCCAACACGGGTGCAGCTAATTTTGGAGAGTCCGCGCAAGCTAGGACACATTTACACCTTGGATACCTATCCATCTAATTTCTGCCGTTTGAAGCAAAAGGAGGGGTGTACTAATTCAATAAAGGGTCCCCAACCTTTCAAGCAAAAATCAAACAAGATAATCATCTTGCTCAAGAATGTTCATATTTTTGTCTACTTTTTTTCCCTAGTTGTTATTAATACTTTGTTTACGACCTAGTCTACTTAATCATCATAGGTTTCATTTCCCCATTTTGGCTACCTTTTTTGCCCAATTTTTCAATGCTTTTCATTAGCAAACTCTTTAAAAATACTAGTCACCTATATAGACATTGGAAGACAACGCATACAACCATGATAGTCCTCTATGTATACATCTGTCTTAACTATTTGGTTATTCTTGATTTCTATATGTGGATCACTTATGAGTTGCAAAAGGCAGAAGACTTTATCCTATAAGAGGAACCAAACTAAGAACAAAGATTTTATAAGCTCTATTCCAGCTGGAGGCAATCCGAGCACTGGATAAGTGAATTGATATGAAGAATTAGGGGTGGCAACCAGTCGCAGTCGGGTCGGATATGAGCGGGTCAAAACAGGTAATTTAAAAACGGATAAATTATCCGACCCGACCCGTATTTGAGACGGATAAAAAACGGATTTATCCGGCGAATAATATGGATATCCATATGACTTCTTAAATATGATCACTTATGAGAGAATTCCTAGTCTTCCAAACTTGAGGAACCCTAATGTGAGGCTTTACAAATGTAAAAGTTAAACACATTAGTTATCCAGTTATCCATTTGGTTAACCATTTTCTAAGTGGATAATATGGTTCTTTATACATATTCGACCCGTTTTTTGATGGATAATATGGTGGATAACTGTTTTCTTTTTAACCATTTTGCCACCTCTACGAAGAATATATGAATACCTCTATCACTCAAGATTGAACATATATTTTACGTACAAGTACTTAACATGCTGCACAGAAGGCTAATAAGTCATATTATAGTAAAGCTCCTCAATAGATTTATTTCTACCAAAAAAAAACCATGGTATACATCTTAGATGCCACATTAAAAATAATACTACATAACTTTTACCTTGTAAAAAGGGGAAAGGAAACCAATGAAATTATAGGGCAATACTGCTACAGATGCACAACAGAGTAACGACACCATTCTTACTGCCACTGCATCAGTTCTCCAATTCAATCAAATTATGTTTGAAAGAAAGGAATAAAGGCGAAAGCAGTGAAAGAATGATACCTCGTGCCCCTTGCATCACTTAGCTGACATGAGTGTCAAGTGCAGGAGAAAGATGAATCTGAAAAGAACTGCATAAGATAATCGACTAATTTATAAAATATGGGAAATTAATATGCGGAAATCACTACGCTGTCAATGTATCATGTACTTGGGAACACAACTATTTATCACTTTATATTATCATCTGTTCTTGATCCTGGTTGATCTAGGATATTCTTGCAAAAAAAGTGAAATCCAAAGCAAAGACCAGAATTAGGCAACCCGCCTCTGGAAATCGAAAACAAGAAGAACAAGAACATTGTAAACCAAACAAATTAATCAGTGGTCTATATAAACAGCTAATAACTTTGTTGTCTTTTAATAGGTAAAAAGATGTGGTCTCTTAATAAGTTAATTTCTCACCCTTCATTGAACATTATCTGAAAGTACGCATTCTTTTACGATTGGAAAATTCAGATAACTGATTTCAACAATTACAATTCTGAGATGCCAAAACCACTTGGATTTGATGCGGAAACCCGACAAGTGAATACGCCTGCTTGCAGCATTAAGCAAATATTACGGCCAAAATAGAAGGAACAGGAACCAGTTCATGAAAACATCAAACCAGAGTTCTGTCATACCTAGTAAACTATGACTTTCACTTTAAATGCAACAAAGAATTGCCAATATGCATCAAAGAGCTAAATGCCATCTTCTCTCCATAAAATAACTGATGACTAAGGTTCTTGCTTGACCTGCATTGAGAGACATCATGCTAGGTGAACGTCAACATCAAAATAAAAGACAAACGAATTGTGAGTAGTAAAGATGGGGGAAAATAAATCCTTACTGCAGTGTGATTTTCTTCTTCAGTCAGCATGCTCCCGGAAACGTATGATATTGTTGATAAAGCTCCTCTCGCGACGATAGCTGAAGATTAAGATAGATAAGACTCAGAAATACACATGGCATGCTTTTCAGAATACAATTTAGTTACAGGACTTCCAAATTGGAGCATTTAAGTTTTGATGTTCTGTATTTGAGTTCCCACTACATTTCTAGTCTACAGAGTGCATCGGACAACAAAATGTTAGCGTTGCAAAGGTCATTTTCGTAAGTCCCTACAAACTTACATGATTAAGGCTGCTAGCATGAAACTGGTGATACCCACTATGAAGTGAACACTAAATGTCTTCCAGAAGTCCTCCCGATCCAAAAATATCTTTTCTGAAATTAGAGTGACTACTCCAGAAAGAAGCAGAAATGTCCAGCCAGAGGGAAGGCAGCTACGAAAGGAAAATGAGGACGAACCCTGAAAATAAAAAATCCAAAATCCTCAAGCATCGGGAAAATTTCTTGGTTTCAATGATGTAAAGCAAAATAATTTCACAAGCTTAGCAAATACCTGGAAATAGTTCCTGATGAATATTGCTGAGTAAGTGATCCTTAAAGCCATATCTTTCAACAAGTCAAGGAACTAGCAGTTACAAACATGACATTCCCTATCCACAACGACCTAATCGGAATTCAGAACACACCACTAAACTGTAAGACCTTGCCGTATTTCTGAACCAACATCTGCAATGAACACTGATCAACAATTTTGAAAAAAAAATGATAAAAAAAGCAAACACTGTCGAAATTCCACTGATAAGGTAGGGGTAAGGCTGCATACACACTACCCTTCCCAGACCCTATTTGTGGGATTACACTGGGTTTGTTGTTGTTCCTGCTGAGTCAGAATTCCAGGAAAAGAAGAAATCTAATACTTTAATGCATCACGAAAGGATACTCAAAGAATTTGCTAAAATCAACCCAATTGCACCAGCTGAATGTATAAGAGAAACATTCAACACCAGGTAAATCAGTGAAAACACAAGCAAGGAATCATTTGAGCGCTTGAGTTGAATCTCATTTGCGACCGCATGCAAAAATGCTTCAGATGTTCCTGCACCAAGGAGGCAAGGACAAAGAAAAACTCGACAATTTCAGAATAGTATCTGTAAACCTTAAGGCTGGTAAAGCTAAAGAAAACTTTAATAAGCCAGGGCAAATTCAACATATTATCTTCACAAGCCGAAAGCAAATCAGTGGTACAATCTTTTGGGCACATCATTGCAATTAATAATGAAGGTTGCAAAACGAGAAGGGAACATACTTCATTGTAGATCTCAGCTACTTGAAAACGAATATATAAGCTTTCTATCAGTAATGTAAAAAGCAATAAGTAGCCTTATCAGAAAAAGGTAAAAGGAATAAACAGATTCATAAATAACAAAATTAATAAAATCAAATTTGTATGAAAAATGAGCTAAAACCTCCAATAATAATTCATAAAGGCAGTGCCGGTAACAAAGTTCTCGGATGCTCCATGCACCATTTAAGAAAGGTGTCCATCAAATGGCGTTTGAACATATTAAGAAATAATTAAATAAATCAAAAAGTCTTTATAAAAAATAAAAATAAAAATAAAAATAAATCAAAATGTCCCCTCTCTAACATTATAAGCTTTTAGATGAAATGATTCACACAATTTCACATGGTATCACTGAGTTCAAGTCGCACCATCATCCATTAATAAAAAGTGTATTCACATGCTTGTCCAATAAAAATTGTCAGGCTAGCACGTGAGAAGGCCTGCTAAGACATAACTAAGTAAATAAAAGTGTACACTCACTAACAGTTTAAACTTTTACACAATTTAATAAGACAAGAGAAACTTGCCAATAGTTTCTTCTCTGCCAAAAAAAGTCAGACAAAAGTCACCAATTTCAAAAGCATGCATCAAGGTTGTAGCGCTTCAACAATACATGACTGGTGGATAAACATGGCCGGATTCCAGTTAAGAGCTTCAGCTGTGCTTTACCAAAAACTATCAGAAAGCTCAAGAACTGCATCCCTCACAGAAATTTCAAACAGGACCAGTACTCTTATCTAAGAAACTTTTGTCGTGGAGGCGGCAGCAGTACAGTCAATTACAAAAACACATTAAAATAGAAGTCCAAAGTTGGGAATTCCAATCTTCACAACCTTTTATCCCATATGTATACAGCTCTGTCCCCACATCATTATTTCTTGCTACAACTACTACAATTACGCCTCAGTCCCAAAAGGTTGGGATCGGTTATATCAATCTCACTTACCATGTTACTACATTTAAACTCATCTCGTGCCAACTTCATAAGATAATCCCGTTGCTAAAACTAGTTTGTTTTCCAGAGTTTTCGACATTCTCCAGCCTTATTTACTGAGTGCTATAAGTTGATTAGGTGCCAAGTATCACATTTGAGTGTATGGAAGTAAATCAGCTCCAGTTCATGTGCTATGGCCCGGTTATAAATACAAAGGAATCACAGAAGCACCAATGTGCATGGGCTGCCCAAATTAAAAAATCTACAGAGTTGAGAATAAGTCAAAAGCCCACGATATTTCACAATAAAAAACATTTCATTTTTGAACTAGAAAACCTATAGTAAATCTCAGGGTAACTAATTAAATTAAATCCTAAGCACCCAAAATAATTAATGAAAAGGAAGGATAGAAATAGGATCTGTTCTGGACCTTCAAAAAATATTTGACACTTGCTGAGGGGGTCCCTCAATTTTCAGTATTACAGAAACCTTTCAGCATGGAATTTCTTTTGCTGCTCACTTAGACTTGCTCGCATAAAATACGGAGCGAAACAGACTTATCTTATTAATCAGCAATCCTATCAAATTTGTTTCATTAACTCTAATTGGTTTTCTATTATATAACAGTGATAACTACGTAACATTTTCATGGAAGTCATTATTTTCTAATTAATTATTCAATAATCACTTATTTAAGATATTATAATCATTTTCTATTACGAAAATCAAACACGACCTTACCATTCATAGCCAACAGAATAACATAGAGGAAATAGTATCGTAGAGCTGTTGAAGCTTCTCCATCACTCCACTTGCGACCATACAGCAATCTGACGAAAGAGTAGGAATAGCTAGGGCCAAAGGCCATGACAACCAAACCTACAAGACAAGCAGTTTTGAAAATGAAGATGAGCTATTTAGCGTCTAATTCGTTTTGAAAAACCTAAGAGCCAAAATGAAATAAAATTTACCAAGTTTTCCGTGTAATAAATACAAGTAGCAAGTGAAACATAATGTGGGTCAATTTAATGTTTGAGGTATATTTATCAAAAAGAGAAGAATTAGTTTGAAGCATATGGTAATGATGCTGATAAACCAGCAAATGCCCCAGCAAAAGCAAGTCTAGAGAACATATCATTTTTTTTTTTTTTTGATAAGTAAATAGAACAACACGATTGAAAGGGGCCTATTGCAGTGGCAGCCAAAAAGAAAGTCTTCTACACATTTTAGAGTCTTAGTTAAGTCATAACATCTCAAATGATGAGTCTTGTACATCGGCTTCTATCTTTTGAGGCTTTCAAGTACCTTTCTTTTTCTTAGGTAGATTGTGAATTTGTCACCACAATAGTCGTGTGCCTGAAAGATGTTTTTAGTTCAGGTTTTTATTAGCTTCAAGATTAAGTAGTCAATTCCACTCACAAAAAAGGCCACTTCTGCAATAAAGACTGACATAGCAAACGATTGAGTTTGGATCCATACAGAGGAGTGTTATCAAAGACGCGATTAAGCCCTAAAGCGAGGCTCAAAGCAGGTTGAGCGCTTCGCCTCGCTTAGCAAGCGCTTCAGTGTTGTCATCAAGACTCTAACGCACACTTTTCCTTGCCAATGAGTGTAATCCTAAAGAGGCTTCACTACACAGTTGACATTTCACTTTATCGTAAATTTTCTTCAATTTTTCCCCCATATATTTGGTATTCATGCTTATAAATATTAGTCTTGGACTACCAATACATATTTGTAGTTTTTCTCCATTTGCGTCTTTCTTCGTTAAAGCCCATGTTTTATTTGCGCTTAAAGCCCCATCAGAACTTAGAGCTTTTTTGCGCTTTTCGCTTTTGATAACACTGATACAGAGTTGAGGATTTTTTTTATTTTTTTTTGGAATAACGCAGAAGGAGTTTTTTCTTCACATTATCATAATGGCACCAACAAGGTGCTACATTTAACTTTACAAAAGATTTCATCTTTAGAGCTCCCAAAGAATTCATAAAAGTGTCTAAGCAATTTAAATCTTTCTGTTTGCATAAAAAACGCTTAAGTAACAGTGCTTTAATCTATATAGCTTGTCCTTCAAACACCTTGCATTTCTCATTCCAGATAACCCATATGATGCGAAAGGGAGAAATGTCTCACATTTTTCTGCCATATTATACAGGATTATATAAAGAGTAGTTATCAAGGACAGAGAGGATCCTTAAGCATACTCATATTCGAAAGACTAGGTTGAATTCCTGTAAGAAAATACATCACTTCCTATGCATGTGCATCAGACTTAACAGTATAAGTTGTCACAAGGTTAGTGATTATCACCCAGAATGTTAACAGTAGAATCATTTCCAAAAAGCCATGACATCATTTGTACACTGATGTCAATGATTTTGGAAAACTGGATTTGAGAAGTTTTGCCAATGTTTGCTAAGATAACAAGTCAGGAAAAATTGAGACTTGGCTAAAACTACCGGAAAATGTTGATTATGAGCCAGTATGATAAGTAAAGGTAGGTAACGACGAGTCCAGCTCTATAGCTACAATGATTTCCAAAGATGCGAAAAATAAATAAATAAATAAAAATGAAAAAGGAGAAGATCAAAGTAATGTTGAAGCAAGTTCAATCATGAAAGATGTCACAGTTACCTATTAGTAAAACAAGCTTCAACGCCTCAGTCAAACTTTTTCCCAATTTCTTTTGCTTCTGCGCGTCTTCACCTGCCAAAACAGTGAAACAGTTAAGGTATCAAATTGCCACTTCAAATTGAATGACAGAAGAAAGTCATTAGCATAAAGTTAAAATTTTGGTTTATAGATTTGTGGTGGTGACAAACACCAATAATGCAATATCAGAGACAAAGTTAAGTAAATGGTAGCAAGTTTGGAGATGAAGCTGTAAGTCATGGCTGAAATATAGCTATTCATTGGGTTTTGGTGCACTAAACCAGAATTCTTGGAGAATAAAGTATCAATTTCTGTCATCAAGTCAAAGAAGCTTTTTAGGAAAAAATAAGATGGCCTTTTGCATTTTGCTATCGAAATAACCTTTTCTTCTAATACCAGATTTTTGAACAGATTAAGATTGAGGGCCTACAGATTGAGATCCTGGAAGAGGTTAAGTCTGACAAGTGCACAATACACATTCATGTTACAAGAAAACCTGGTTCATGGAATTAATGAACCAAGCAAAATTCGGTTAAAGAAATAAATACACCTAGTAGCATCAGAATATAGTCAAAAGCAATAGTTCACGTAGGTTGTTAAGGTTAGAGAAAAAGATAAGCTCATTTATCTATTTCTTAGCTTCTGTGCAAAATCCTGCAAGTCGAACCAGAAATGTAAAACATGCCGACAACTAGTAAAAACCAGTATAACCTTTGGTTAAAAAGTATTTCTAAATAGGCATGGCATCACTTGAGGAACCACCATTCTATCTGTCTTGTCTTTCAATAAGGCATGAAAAACTTCCACAGGAGCCAATCAATAGATCATGTTAAGAACAGGATCTGTAGGGCGAAAAGAGGTATGTAGAAGGATGATTATTTGTCATTTCCCTGTTTCGTAAGTAAGCAAAAATGTGTCATCTAACCTCCCAAATCTAGACAGAAAAGGAGGAATTCTTATATCTTTTACTTTCCTAATAATTGTGTGTGACAGTACATGAACAATAATGCAACTAAGGAAATAACTTATTGAATTTTTGCACTTCCCCTCCCCCTTGTAAAATCAAATTAGCATTAGTCACCATGATTACAACTACGTAAGATGTACAAAAACATATGAATTGAAAAAATAAAATGATTAAATGAAGTCCTATAACCAACAAGAGTCCTAAGAGGAAGGAGAATAAACCTGATGCAGACCTTGCAAATGTAGCATATGAGCTTTCTTCAAATGGAAGAAATACCAGCCTAACCACTAAGCTGCCTGAAAAATCAATTATATGTTTGTGTCTGGTAAAAAATATGACATGTTTAAGCAATAAGCTGCTTTGTTAAGAAAGGCGATAAGTAGAAGGCAAAAATAGTTAGCTAAAGCATACCTAGTTTGTCTACAAGCCCATATACTGCTTGATTATATGGTGTGTCCAACCACACAAGAACCATCTTTTCTCCTTCTTGAAGAAGCAACTTACGGAAAGATTGAAAGGTAAACAACATACACATTTTTGAAAGTTGCTTATCAATGCCTCCATTTCCTACACTAATAGGGTATTGACTGTCAAATAAAATAGATTCCAATCACAAGAAGAAAAGAACTGTCAATATAAGAGAGCGGGCAGAGAGATTTGTGAACAAAGTTAAACAATTGATAGAACCAAACCAGAGAAGGCTTCCATTCATTCCTTTGTATTTCTTGTAGCCACACACCAGCCACCCCCACTTCCAAATGAAGGAAAAAAGCTCCATTCTCATAAAAACATGACTTTTTTTTTCTTTAGGACCAATACAGATGCATTATGTGCATCTACTACCACCTGTCTCTCTCCATCTCTCTCCCCCCTCCCCCCCCCCTCTTCTCTAGATGTTTTTGTGCTTCGTCCGTAAATCTGCTATAAGCATCAGCTTGTCTCTTACTTTACATATCACTAATCAAAAGAAAATATGAAGCGTATAACATGCATGTGAACAAAAGAGGATGAGTAAACATTAGAATCCGTACCCAAGAGGGAAGAGCTCAGAACTGCTATACATGTGAAAAACAAGAAAGTAGCCCCAGTAGCCAAAGAACACACACGCTCCAAATGCAACTTGTGACAAGGCAAATACAATTGCTTTCTCCTGAAAGTAAGAAATCCTAATCTTAAATATTGGTATTAAGCTTTCTCCGGAAGATTTGAAATTTTGATTTTCAATATTTGTCATCACAACTAAACCGAATTAAGTTCATCCCTGCAAGTAACTCATGAAGGCATATAGACCTAGGACATGGAACAAATTATGCCCAGATTTTATTGAAAGATCATTAGATTAAATAAGACAAGGAACTACAGAAGATAAAAACTCATTCACCTACCAGAAATGGTGGACCAAAAACAAAAAAGTAAATGGAATCATGTCTTTCAAATTTGAATTATCAAAGGACAAATGTGTGAAATAAGGCACGAAGGATAACACTACTGAAAGACACCAAATATTTACTGTACTGGCAGCTCCTTCTAGCGATTGAAATTAACAGAAGCATCACGGAGATGCAACCAAGTACAAAAGTAGGGTCCTTTTAAGAAATGACAGCATCTAATAAAGTCCATCAGAGAATTTACATCACTTGTATGTTTAAGATTACACCAAAAACTAGATTAACTAAACGTTAGCCTTCAAACTATGTAGATGGGTGGCAAAACATTGTTTCTGCACACATTCAATGGTCAAATTGGCATTTCATCAAAGCCATTTTTTAGGACTAAACTTCATAAATTAATGCAATATGATTACTATTCATAATATAATTCAATCCTCAAGAGGAATATTATTCCACTGACCAACAATAGAATCTATCTTTTGCATAAACAATTTAAGGCAGTAATTCATGTTATAAAGAAACACGACGGAAAAGCACCTAACAGTAAACTCACTTAAACTTTACTGTAATAAAGATAAAAATAAAAACTGAAAACTACAAAAGAGTAAATAATGAAGACGATCAACAGTTGTTTACCATGCCAGGTAGCTTTACAATGAGGATGTAGGTAGCTATGCAACGTGAAAGGGTAGCTGCACTTTCAACAATCAGACGCAACTTAAGGAGAAGCAAATTCTGAGACATGATGTAAAAGGGTTCGGCTAGTAGCTCCAGTATACATGCAAAACCTGCTCGATGGAAATAAAATTTCCAATAACAATAAAAAAGTTAGACGAGAATTTTTTCCAAAAAGTCACACCAAAATCAACTTCAGGGACACTCCAATACATATATATTCAAGTCTCAAACCTCCAACCAGATGTAGGTAGAAGAAACGGTTCTAAGCAGGCCAGGATTATGTTAAAATATATGTTGCTCGGACTCTTTGAAAATGTTGACAGGTGTGTGTCGGATCCTCCAAAAGTAGTGCAATTTTTGAGGATCCAACACGGGTGCGGCGACATTTTGGAGAGTCTGGACAGCATAGGTTAAAATCACATTGAAGCCAAAGACATAAAGCCAACGAATAATGATTTCAGAAGGAAATACATACAAACCCTCACAAGTGACAGTTCAAAACCCGAAAACAGATGCAACCATGGAAACAAAGTTCTTTTCGGGTTTTTATTATAAGTAACCATGGAAAGCATGGGTTTCCTGACTCATATTGATAACCGGCTTGTAGAATAGGGACACAACACAATGCTTTAAAGACTGTATATCAAAGTTTAAGCTCACCATTTATCCATATTGCATGTGCGTATTGACTAGAATAACTTAGTTCTTGCCACCACATAACAAAAAGACATCCTGCAAATGTGACAATTACTCCAAAAGGGAGGGTCATCCATGCTACTTTCAACAGTTTCGCTGCATTTTCTCTCCTTGATGATCCCCCACTGCAATTTAAACACAATGACTTCCAAACTTCAGAAGCAGATCCAATACGTATGTAGGTATATTTATATATAGATTTCTAATGAAAGTCTCAGAGAAGAAACAGAATACCAGAAACAAAAGATAAAAGAACCTTCACGTACTCATCCTGCTGGCACTACACAATGTCAAACCAGATAGACTAGCCCTCTATTTGCTTAACTTTAGGGGTCTGTTAGCTAATTGAACTTTATATTAGGAGTGCCATCTGAATGGTCAAACTTTTGACATTTAGTTTTCCAAAATGTCGTATCCTCTAGCCCTGTCTCACATATTTATTCTGAGAATTCAAAACCTTAGCCACCTATTTGCTCTCGTCTTTGTCAAAGACCTCTAGAAAGTTTCAACTGCTTATCCACGTTGTCACAGACGTCGAAGTCCTTCTCCAGATAGGCCTTTTACATTTTTTATGTCAATGCTGAAAAAAAGCAGTGAATTTTGTGGAGAAGACAGGAAACTGTAAAAGCAAGTGGATGGTTTTACAAACTTTTTGAGCTCTATGCAACTTAAATGGAAATCTTTGGTAATACACCTACTTGGTGCTTGTGCAAGTACAAATACAGTATGTTCTTTTTGAAAAAGTTATAGCCTGGAGATTAGTTTCACCACTACTCCAATTGGTAAATAACAAGCATAATTAGGTATAATGTGGATCACATAAAACAGATTTTCATAATTTCCCGACAAAAATAAAAAGGAGCATTTTATTGACTATGACCATAACAACTTGAAGCAAAATATATGCTTATTATACTAGATAAGCATTGAACTCTTTAATTTCAATATATATAGAGAGAGAGACGGAAGGCTGCTATCACACTCTTATCGATACACCTTCACAATCCCTTTGGCCTTGGAAGGCTATTTGGAAAAGTAAGGCACCTCACAAAGTCAAATGTTTTGCTTGGTTGGTAGCTCATGGAAGATGCCTTACTCTGGATAACTTGCAAAAGAAAGGCAAAATACTTTGTAATTGTTGCTCGCTATGCGGAAGGGATTGGGAAGATGTGAACTACTTATTTCTGCATTGCAGCTTCACTAGTCAGATTTGGCATTTCATTTTGTGTCACGTTGGTATCAAATGGTGCGTGCCTAGGACCACGGTTGATTTTCTCCTCTCATGGCACAAACAGGATATGCATAAAGCGTCGGGTTACATCTGGAAGTCTATCCCAGCAGTAGTTTGGTGGGTCGTATGGAGAGAGAGAAATGCTAGAGTTTTTGATAACAAAAAGGACAATGTAGTTAATCTAAAGCACAAATGTATATTTTTGCTTAATTTTTGGTGCAACATAACCTCGTCACATGTTTTAGAGTCGGAGGCGTTGGCTGAGTTTCTTAGTTCTTTACCCTCTCTGTAAAGTTATCTTTTAGATGTACTCCTATCCGACTTTTTCTTAAAATTGGCCCCCTCTTTACATCAATAAAACTCTTTCAGTTACCTATCAAAAAAATATATATAGAGAGAGAGAGACGGAGTTGCAAATGCTTCTATTGATTTGATAATTTTATTTATTGAAGCTAAAAGAAGTTCTGAATGAAAGGCAAAGAACAAAACTAAAAGAAGCATGAAAAAAATTCAATAGTACCAATAAATGTCAGCCCTCATGCATGCTCGCCTGAAGCCCTCTCGACTAAGAAAAAGCACACAAGTAATGAACAAGTGAAATTGTACAGCATACAACTGCATGATGCACAAAAAAAGATGTTAGACAAATTCCTGTACATAAAACCAAGAAGTCAGGCTGAAAAGTACAATAAAGTATCTGAGTTAATTGTAACGTGTTCTTGAACTCAAATAACCACAAACATCAAAGAAAATTATGGTGAACCGATATGGTACATGTCAATGCAGATGCTGTGTTATCTAGTAACAACCAGTCAGCCACAAAAGCTTATACAAGAAAAAGGAAAGGAAACCAACTAAAAGCTTACGGCAAGAAAAAGTGAGAGAATTCTTCTCATTCTTTAAACCACCTAATTTAGTTGACTTCTCCCTATTTTCGTATTTCCACAGAGAAGCAGATGTTGCCATCTTTTATAATTCAAATTTAACATCAACGCAGTAGCGCCAACAACTAAATAAATTTACTATGGAACCTCTCCAGCAAACTACTACATACTTCAACTACTGATTCAGAATATATCCCGAAATACTAACTTTAATACAACGGCCAATCATACTTTCTTTTGTTCAACTGTGATCACCTGTTCGGGCTCACAAACTTCTATTCAGTATAATATAATATGAAATACCACGAAATGAATAACAGTTTCCCTTTTATAACTTTTACCTACAGTAATCTTTCCAAATGTCGTATTCTCACCGCCAGAAGAGTACAACAAGTGAGAACAAGCAACTGCAAACCAACTTATTAACAAAATTGCACCTACAAATATCTTGACATATACAGGAAACAACAAAACTTCACTCCCTAAGTAGTTGGTGTCACTTATAAGAATACTCTACATTCTTTTTTTTAAAAATAAAAGTGGTGTTAGGGGCCAGCTTAGCGCACCTCAACTACTCTACTTGGTACCTGCTACCTCCCACTACTCATCAATACACGTGTTGGATAACTCTACCCACCAAGTTTTAGACATATTGAAAGAAATCACCTAGCGGTTTTTGTGTCCGCCGGTATCTGAACTCTAGTCTCCAAGGACAAGGGTTCAAATTTGAGCTTATAAATATATTCATATACATAAAACAACAAAAACAACAAAAACAACAAAGCTTCAATCATGAACTAGCTGGGCTCGCTTATAAGAATCCTCTATATTTGTTTTTCTATAAAGGTGGTGTCATGCTAGCTTGAGTGCACCTAGTCTATTCCATTGGATACCTGCTACCTCCACCCGTACAAGTACCTACCAACGCTTAGGCATATGAGAAGAAATCACCTAATGCTTATCATCTACCAAGGACCAGGGTGCATCCACTTCATTGATAGCAGGAATGGAGCTAGCCTCCGAGTAACAAGTTTGGCCAAACCTAGTAACTTTGGTTCAAACCCTATATTTGTTTTAAGAAGTTCGTTTAATATGTATAATTATTGACCGTTAGGCCATACCCTTGGGATTTTCTTTCAATCGACTTTATTTGGGCTCATTTTATTCCAATGCTCAATAATTTACAACAACAACATACCCACTATATTCCCACAAGTGGGGTCTGGGAGGGTAGTGTACTTTACACTTGCCTTGTACAGGTAGATAGGTTGTTTTCGATAGACCTTCGGCTCAGAGAAGTTCCATAATTTGTCTTTTAAAATTGAGAAACGCCTTCTAACTGGATCACTTACTCTATGGGAAGATGATAATTACTGAGAATTACAAAAA
Source organism: Nicotiana undulata (assembly GCA_005239495.1). Classification (NCBI taxonomy): domain Eukaryota; kingdom Viridiplantae; phylum Streptophyta; class Magnoliopsida; order Solanales; family Solanaceae; genus Nicotiana; species Nicotiana undulata. Next base: position 116,569 of record ML258292.1, on the reverse strand, counting down.
CTGAAATAAAAAAATATGGATACGATATAGAACAATGATTAAATTAGAATATCACCGCATAATCTTCTTCAGTGAGGTGTCGAACGATCCAAGAGTTGAATATAAATGGTATTCCCCTAGATAAAAATTGAGTAGCTACAAAATATAAACACATTACTAAACAAATATGTGAAATTGAACGAGGATAAAGTGAGAGGAAAAATAACTGACCGAGCAAGTACTTGAATGTGTGAGATAAATTCGCCGGACGCTCTCCATTTTCACTTGATTTTGACATCGCTTAAACTGTTTCTCTTCTGTTATGTCGATTGATTAAGAAAGTTAGCGTGAAATACAATTTGTGTTGTTGAGCGGTTCGACGTGGTTTATATAGTGTGTAGTTGAACCGGGTTTATTTGGAAGAGTTCTACTTAACCCCCTTGGAGTTTTCTGGGAAATGTTTACAGGGTTATATCAATTCATACTTAGACTAGGCTAATTAAGGGTTTGTTTGGTACAAGGAAAATGTTTTCCCATTTTCAAATATTTTTCTCATTAATTCGAGGAAAATATTTTCCTTATCAAGATAAGGAAAAATAATTTTTAAAACTCCTTCTCAAATTTCTTCATCTTATTATTTACCCTAGCTAACCCACCCCACACCCAACCACCTAACCCCACCCTATGTCGTCTATCCAAAAAGATTTTTTTTAGTTATCACTCACCCACCCTCCCCCCCCCACCCCTACCCTGCAAATTTTTTTTTTTTACTTTTTTTTTATAATTTTCAAATTTCTGTTTTTTTTTTACACCTCTCCCCCCACCCTTGCCCTTACTTCCGCATAACTTTTTTTTATTTTTTTTGTAATTTTCAAATATTTGTTTTTTTTCTGCACCCCCATCCCCACCCACCCACCCTCCCCTCCCGAGAAAAAATATTTTTTTTTTTACATATTTTTTGTTTTACTTTTTTCATCTTTCGGTTTACAGGTTCAAAATTTTACAAGTTCCAAAGTTATGAGTTCAGAGGTTTATGTGTTTCGAAGTTTACGGGTTTAGAAATTATAAAGTTTACGGGTTCGAAATTTCGCGGTTTCGAAAGTTTTGTGGTTCAGAAGTTTATGAAATTTGTGGGTTCGGAAGGTTGTTGGTTCGAAAGTTTATGGTTTCATGTTTATTGTATCAAAATTAATTATGAATACTCTTGAGAAATTTTTTTCTTAATTTGCATACCAAACATCAGAAAATGAATAAGACTACAACTTGTTTTTCAAGAATAACATTTTCTTGAAAAATATTTTTCTTTATACCATACACACCCTAAATGTAATTTAGTGATAAGAGTCTATAAAAAACATGCATCATGGCTTTATTAAAATTTTATATATACTCACGTAAATATTTATCCTTATTTGATCTGATAAGTACATGACACATTTCTTCACAAATATGATTTTTACGAGACCATAGTTAATTATTTATATTCTCACCTTAATTTATTATTTAATCTTGATAAATTAGTATAATTTGATGTAAACATGATATGCCCCAATAAATTTTTACCATCTCTGCTTATTGTACTGAGGCAAACTACGAAGAAAGCTAAAAACGCTAAGTACAAAAGGAAGAGCTGAAATAAAATTAGTAGTGATTTTCTTCATTCATGCCTTCCAAGTGTGATTACCAAGCTAAAGTAGATAGGCCAAGGGAAAAGCAAAGTGCAAATGAAATTGCTCCTAAAGTAAAATACTTGTGCCTTGGCCCTCCAAAAGTTTTTTCTCCTCTAACAACGAACTAACAATGATCCTCCCATTATTTAGTTGTAAAGAGTTAAAACGAAATTGCGACAACGGTACCAACTTATACCAAAAGAATAAATGCGATAACGGGAGACGGTGCGTCATCAAGATGCGGAAAGCGAGGCTAAGATGGTTCGGGCTTGTACAGAGAAGGAGCCTGATACCCCGGTAAGGAGGCGTGAGGGGCTGGTTCTGGAGGGCACGAGAAAAGGTAGAGGGCGGCCGAAGAAGTATTGGGGAGAGGTGATCAAGCAGAACATGGTGAGACTTCAAATTTCCGAGGACATGACACTTGATAAGAAGATGCGGAAGTCGAGTATTAGGGTTTTAGGTTAGGAGGTAGTTCAGTCTTGCCTTACTTCGTACCGTTGTGAGGCTAGTCTGGTAGGGTTTTGTCTAAGTTAGCTAATGGCAATGTCGTGTCTTACTATTTCGCTTTTCAGTGCCGGACTTATTTACTAGCTATCGCTTTTGCTTTACATCTTTCTTCTAGATTTCATGTTGTTCCTATTTTTCTATGATTTTTGTGGTGATACTGATATTGTCTCCTTTTATCTTTTTGTCCTCTTGAGCCGAGGGTCTTTCGGAAATAGCCTCTCTACCCCTTCAGGGTAGGGGTAAGGTTTGCGTACACACTACTCTCTCCAGACTCCACTAGTGGGATTTTACTGGATTGTTATTGTATGTTTCACACACATTTACCACTTAACCATGGTTAAATAATGTATATTCTCACTTTAACTTTTAACTATTAAGATTAACTAAATTGGTTTGGTGTGAACACACTAAGCGAGTAAGTATTTACGACAGTTCCACCAACTACTTAGCTATAAATGCATTGTAATACGAGGAATTTATCCAATCATTACATAGCTGAATAAGGTACCTTACTTTTGCTTTATTTGCATTGTAACGAGAGGAATTTATCCAATCATTACGTAGCTGCATAAGATGAACAAAACAGAAAGGAAGAAAAAACAAGGATTGTTTAGGTAATTGAAAGTTTTGGGCACTTGAGAAGCAAATCGTTCAAACAATTTTGCCATTGTATACCAATTGAGACTTCAAGAAAATGTTTTGAGTTAAGATGCATACAATATAATTTCTCTGTACAGGAACAGGAAGTCAGCATATCCACTGAAATTAGAAATCTAACTAAATATTTACCTACCAAGAGTCCAAGACATACCCTAAACAAAAGAAGATTGACAAGGTTGGTCTTAGTTAGCTCAACTAAATCTATTGTTCAACAGGAAATCAACATCAGGAGTCACAACAGCTCGCTTGCCAATTTCCCCAAGTTGACAACAGTGCTTCTCGACAGTATTGATTGCGACAACATCTTGAGAAAAAGAGCAATTTACACCAGGAGAAACCTGCAAGTATTTTCTTGCTGTTAAGAGGAGTTTCATATCGAAGGCAAGTTACAAGCTACTGTATCTGGAGAAGTATATGCTGCTTTGATATTTGGTTCGACTAAACTTCAAAAGAAGGGTAATAATCTCAACAAGTTAGAAACAATATGAAAAGGAGTATATTTGCGAAAAACTGCAGTTCTAGTTTTCACTTCCATTGCACAGATACACTTTGCTAACACAAACTTCAAACTCAAGGAGATGAAAGAGTATTAAAATCAAAGTACCAAAGTCCAAAAGTTATCGACCAAAAGGCTACTGTGTGACAATGAGGGGAAGCTTACAAATTGTTTGAACCAAAAGTCTAAGTGGAAATAAGGGAAGAAAACAGCAGAAAAAAGGTGTGACACATGCTCTGGTAAATAACTTGGTTTTTTGTGTAACAAAAATCTATGGCTCGGGTCCTTCATGGACACTTCACAGTGCTAGCTTAAACACACTGAAGTTGAAAAAATTTTAACCACTTTTCAGAAGCGTAAAATCTTTTCTGAGAAGAATTTATCATCAAACTGAAAAGTTTTAGATTGTATAAAGCAAGGGAAACATGCGACTCACATTATAGAGGATGTCTCCAAGCTTCAACTTGATTGCTCCACTCTTGTAAACCAGCATTTTCCCGATGTTCCCCACAGGTAACTTTTCCAAATTGCAAGCTTCCTTTGCATTATTATGCCTTCTGGAAACTGTAGAGCTGTCAACTATCTGTTTCCCCTTTGCACTGGCAAGAAGTCTAGGAGCAGTGCCAACTGCTTCATTTCCCTTAAGCATAGGCGATGACAAGGAGCCAGCAGTATCTATACCTCCTTTGGTAGCTAGGGGTAAATTAGCCGGAAGCTGAAGAAAAAGAATCTGTACATCGTCCTTCTTTTCCTGTCGATCAAATATCCAAATTGGTAAGACATGTGAAGGAATTTTTGTTTTTCTAAAAATATGTTTTTGTATTCAGAATTTTCCTAGAGCAGCTACCAGTAAACCAAGCTCTGAAGCAGGATGTATATTATTTTCATCATACTCTGTATTTGCTGCAGCCTTCCCAAATTCAGCTTCATCCAAAATTTCTACAAGCCACAAAGAACAGAAATAAAGGTTATATGCGAAATCATGACATGAAACAAGAGAAACTAGCACCAGAGTGATAGCAACTTCTATAAGACTATATCGTTTCACTAATAGGCAACAGTTATTACATACAGGAGCACAATAATTTTTTTTCTTTATCTACATTCATCACTAAAAAGAGTATATGATTTGAAACAAATTTTATGTGCCCAAGCAACTCCACTGACAAGAGGGACCAAACTATACTCTACTCGCACCAAAATAGTTGGAAATTGTAGAGAAAGACAGTAGCACGGTACTATAACAGATAAATACTTCAGACAACGTCCCAGATTAAGTATACTACAGCAGGCACCGATATTAAGGCAAAAACTGAAGTTTCGTCGTATTCAAAGTGGAAAAAGGTCTAAAAGTGGATAGACATTTAACTTTTTTAACGAATTCACACTTTTATGGTAAACTGACAGAAAGGTATTTTCCGTTAGGTGATATGAGATGGACAATTATAGGGACAAGTTTTTAATTTACAGAAATGGACATACTTTTGAGGCAATGTACAGGAAAGTAAACTAGTCAATTAGGGGCAAATGGAGTAGATTTTTTTCGCGTAAAGATATTCTGTTCAATCAGAAATACCTGGGTCTCCAGCATAAGGTCTTCTCAGAGGAAGAGTTATAGGATAGTTGGTATGATGGTAATCCTGCCAAAGCATCAAGAAGCAAAAGGGTCAGAATTCATGGACGTTGGCTTGTGCTTTGTGTGCATAAAGAGAAGTGATGCAGGAAAATCCTTTACCCAAGGCTCTTTATACTCTTTCTTCTTCCTTTTAAATAAAGCATCTGAATTACTGACTGAAATTTCAGCAAGATCTGCTCCAATACTTGAAGGCAAAGGAGGTGAAGAATCGATGTCCATCCTATCATCAGATTCAGGGTCTTTCACGGTACTACCCCGATTGACAGTGAGTTCCTTAGGCTTTCCAAAGGTCCTTATGGAAGTTGGTGATGCTACTCCATGAGCAAATGCAACCTCAACTGCTGCTTTCATTTGAATGCCAATGCATTTGCATTTTAAAAAAAATTAATCATTGATGACCATAAACGATAAGGAATGAGAAAAGTGTCAATAACCAATATGATAAATAAACTTTTGGTAGCACATAGTTATCCAGAAAATAGGAGGTTCTAACTTTCATGGCAGAACCCTGACAAAGTATCAGAATCCAACCTTATGCTACAAAGGCGTTCATCCAAANATAAAAAAACCTAACCTAAATCAAATCAAGGATTCCCTGAGTAAGAATCCTCGGATCATCACTTATTCCCTGAATAAAAAGAATGACTAAAAATTCAAAGAAAGGTTTTGCTTTTGGTCAAAATATAAATAGGGGTTGAAAGAAAAGAATCTTTCGATTTAGAAATTAGAATTCTTTGTTTGAAAATTTTTTCGGGAGCACATGCAATCATGCGCCACTTATTTGGGATTCTATTGTATTAAAAAGGCGCCACGATACATAGAATATATATAGATCTATCAAACTAGTGTATCTCTATCTAGGAACCATTCAAACAGTAACTTCTGCCCCAAATATGTATGATGTATCACTCTTTAAAAAATATGCTTGTTATTCAACTCTATCCAAGTTTGAACATCCTTAGTCTTCTTTAGATTCAAACATTAGAAAATCTTGTTTGAAAGGAGAAGTACGTAAAAGCTTCTCCTTGTCAGGAATACCAAGTACCTTAATACATTAGCATATGTAGTCAGCACCATAGACACATGCACAATGAGCACCATCTATCTTACTACAGTAGCAAAGAGAAATAACGATGTTTCATAGAGTGCAAAATCTCAAATGAATATTGATTGCTAATTGAGGTGCTCATAGTTATAGGTTTATGTACATGGAACAACATTATTGGGTTACAAGCTTTGATCGCAATAATACCCCCACCCCATCCCGGCCCTGGGGAAAAAAATAAAACATAAAAACCCATGCAGGTTGCATAAGTAACAGAGGAAGGTCACTTAGAAGTCAAGAGTTGGTGAACTCAAAGTTTATGAGCTACAAACCAACCCCCCTTCCCCCCCAAATAGAAGATAAACACTAATTATAACTTTCTATATGCATGAAATTGCATGATGAGAAATAACTGACGTGCCTACAAAAATTAGCATTCACTATCGGATTCATGTTATAAAATCACCAGTTAGGATACTGAAATCATCAAGCTTTACCTAGATATGCTAACTAACCGGCACATGAAAATTCTGTATCTTTCTTCCAAGTCCTTCGACGTTGCATAACAAACAATGAAGTTATCTTTGTATTTCTTACAGTAAAAATGTGTTAGCTTCAGTTGAGAAAGCCGTTTCAGGCTTAAAAAAATTTTGATTGGTAGAAGGCAGTCAAGGCACTGATATTTCCCTTCTTTCCTCTATCCCTTTCCAAAAACCGGACTTGAACATTCAACATATTAATCACAATGTATCTCATTGTTTACTATGCCTGCATTATGCTATATGCATAAAAACTTGAATATTGAGATCAGCCTTTACAACTGACACTAAACTGAAGTATCAATTAATCATTTAAGGAGAAGAGAAAGCTTACCTTTTTTCTCTGTTTTAGGTTTCTGTCTAGTCAGGCGCTCCTGATCAGATGAAAGAGATTGTCATTGGAAAAAGACTTAAGAAGACTAGAATTGTAAATTTGTAACAGAAATACTACTAAAATGAACTAAACTATCACTACGTAGCTGAGATAATAACTTCTATACGAAATGGTGATATGGATCAAGAAAAGGATGGTTCGAATATCATTTACTAATTACAGAAAATATTGTTGTTAATATACTTTTCACGAGAAGGTTTCGTCGAAAGCGTGAGAAAACATCAGGAAAAAAACATTTTTTTTTGGTTTAACCTTGCGACATTGAAGGAACAGAAAAAGACCCTATAGAAATATTTTCAATTATAAATGGCATCGACCTGGTCTACAAATGTGTCTGTTCTTCTGTTATTCAGCTTTTGTCATCAATAAAGAAATACATCCTCTCAAATCCTCTATCAGATATTCCACGCAACATAAAATTTCAGTAATAATTCCCTTTTAATAAGTTAAAGGGTAGTCGAGCGGTTTTCCTCTTTGTCCCGGTTTCCCTCTTTGTACTGACGAGTATGATAGTGTTTTGTCTAGCACTGCTAGCGATTTATGTTGTGTTTCACACTTTTCCATAATATTTGTGTTGCTACTTTTTCATTTATTTGTTGTCTCTCACGTTGCTGATATTATTTTCGCGTTTTGTTGTCACAGATTTATTGTCTTTGAGCCGAGGGTCTCCCAGAAACAGCCTCTCTACCCCTTCTGGGGTAGGGGTAAGGTCTGCGTACACTCTACCCTCACCAGACCCCACTGGTGGAATTTTAGTGGGTTGTTGTTGTTGTTCCAAAGTGATGTAAACTTATTGATTGCAACTCTACTCTAAAGTTCCATTCATTTGGATTCAAATCCCATTATAGTCTTTCCCTCTTCTCCTTCTTCCCCTTTCTATATTCACAGGGCCACCTCCTCACCTAAACCACCTTTATTTTCTCTATTATTTTTGGAAACTACTATTTTTATAAAAAATTTCGAATGTCCCCCGAAGGAAAACAACTACTATAATGACCATCATCCTACTACAGCCTTTTTCCCTTATTTGGCCTTGAGATCGGCTATGCAAAATCTCAGGTAGGAAGAGTCTGTATAAAGCGAGATAGAAATATGAGGATTGATATAGCCAACTCCAATTAGCTTGAGATTGAAACATAGTTTAATGTATTTTTGCCCATGAAAGACTAAGGGGGCAATGCAAATAATACTAGTACATGAAAAGCTGGATAGTTAATTTTAAAACAAATAAATAAATAAATAAAATATCACCAAAAATAAAAAAGAAATACTTGAAATCCAGAAAACAAAACCAACCAAATGTCAGAGCTGACATGACAAATATACAACTAAAGTTCCTTTCAGTTCTCGAAGTGAAGCTAATAAAATACTACTAGACAAAAAGCTAATAATTAAATAAGGATTTTAAGTTCTATGTACTAATAATGTAAAATAAATTAAAAGAATCAAGTCTCATATAAGGTGATTACAAGTAAAAAGAAAAAAAAATTGTACGAAGGTAAAAGGTAATTACAAGTAAATTTAAATGATAAACATTCTGTAAAAATAACAATGCACAAAATATTGAAACGCTTCCTACTTTTTTAATTACACAACTCAAACCCGAGACGTCTTATTAACTTAAATTCTTAAAATAAACACAAAACAATTATTACACTTTTTTTACATACCATATAACTATAATTTGAAGTCGTGACACTACAAAATAAAACTACGATCTCTTAATTATCGAGCTAAAACTATAAACACATAACAATTAATAGGAAGAAAAAAAAGGAAGGGTGAATTACATTAACACGGCGCAGAATAGCCTCGGCAGCTTCATTATCATTGGTATGTACATTTCCATCTGCTTCACTGCAAAAAATAAAAATAAAAATAAAAATAAAAATAAATAATAATAAAAGAAGTACGTAGTAAAAAACATACACTGTAAATGCCAAAAAGAAAAGAAAAATATAAAATAGGAGTACGTTTTTGGTTGTACGGAATTCTGCTTCTTTCGACGGGGAGGTGCTTTCGGAGCAAATTTAACCTGTAAAAAATACAAGTTAAAAATGAATATATTAGTAATAGAATAAATTTGGAGGATAATGGAAAAAAAAATGGAAATTTGAAAACCTTTCTGGTTTTGGGAGGAGATGAGGGTAAATCTGGATCCATATGTAGAATTTGAAAGAGTTGAAGCTAAATTGTGAAAAATATGAACGAGAATTAAAGGATCTGAACCAGAATTGCAGAAGATTCTGCAAAAAAAAGCTGAAAGGAAGATGGTGAAGAAGAAGAAGAAAAATGAACAAGACGTGGTTCGAACCCTAGACGTTCTAAAGGAAAAACAACTCTGCAACCAACTCACCTGACAACACTTTTTATTAGGGTTTTGGAAAATATAATATTCAAATGTGTTTTCATAGTAGAAACAGTTGACTTCCATAACTTCATTTATCACGGGTTTAAGTGACAAACTAATATGAGAATAAATATTAATTAACTATAATTAAGTTATAAAGGTTGATAAACCATGGATCTAATTTTTGGTACAATAACCGAAAAGGGGGTAAATTTTTATAATTCTATTTCCACTAATGTGTTTACTTGTTTGGTAAGGTAGGATCATTTTTTTTTACTTTTTTGGAAAATGACACTGTATAACCGCTTTTAAAGTAATAGTCGAAAATTATATATTTTTGTTGTATATATATATATTCTGTATATTCTATACAAAAATTATACAAATTTTACTCACTTTTTTTACTATCGAATGTAAATAGTTTCTGGCGCAGACTAAAGCGACGATACCCTTTTTTTCTCCTTGAAATGATTTTTCATGTGAAAATCAGAAAGGGTAATATGACATCTATCACTTTAGAACGGAAGTCATTTAGAAGTATCTTAATTTTTATATTAGTTGTTCTAAATAACGTTTTGATATTATTATTAATCTTAGTACTTAAATTAAGGGAAAATTTCATATAAGAATAACTGAGCTCCATACTTTTCAATTTTATAGCTCATATTTTAATTTACAATCAACTAACCCAAAAATAATAGGCTAAGATTCAACACCCATACTATTTAATTTTTAACAAAAAAATGCTCAACCTTTTAGTTAGTTTTCGAATTAGTAACTGTGACTAATATTAGTTCAACAAAATAAATTCATTTGGATGGTGAAAATTAAATTTTTAACAAGTTTAAACATGTGGGTTTAAATTTTGAATTTGATTTTGTGAGAAATTTGAAGTGGGTGTTATTTAGACTTGTTAGAAATAGTATAAGGAGGTTGTATATAAAATTGAAGTCATTTAATGGATATTTGGACTGGTTTTGAACAAGAATTGGAACTGAAAATCGTGAAAGAAGTTCGTCTAGGGACACTTGTATAAAGGTGTATAATAGTGTATAAGATGTGTTTATACACTCATATACACTATTATACAATATTTATACATAATTATACAAAAATTTGACTTCGTCTTCTTCCTTGCGTATGTTCTAAAATTTAACTCAAATCTTGCTCAAATCTACTCCAAATCACTTCAAATTTAAATTTTGAACTTCTTTTGATATTTTCAATCAATCGGAATAACACCAAGTCCAAACAACTAACAAACTCAAAAAATCCTATTTTCGAATGCAAAGCTTTGAATGACCTTCAATGATGGACTTCTACTCTTCAATTTTCTTACATTGCAACCAGGTGACACACGGTAAGAAGCATCAATGGCGGACGGCCCCTTGAAGCATATGTAGAAGATGTGAGAAAAATATAGAGTGAAAGCAATGGTTGTGAGGACACATATTTAACTCTATATAGCTCCATAGCTTTAGAAGCAATGGATGTAAGAACACAAGTTTTGAATTTGCTAGTACTTTCAAAAGATGTACAATATGGACTAGGTTGGATAAATTTTAAAAACATGGTCCATTTGTTGTTATGGTGTGAGGTCATGTGTATTTTCTTGTAATTCTTTCATAAATTAATTACTCTACCATCCATTAATTACCCTATCAACACTTTAAAATCAAGTACTCATAGTTCGCTACAAGTTTGCAATGTTAAGTTTAAACGGAAAAGGGCCAGAACTTACCTGAGTTATAGTTTCAGGGTTATAAATGCCCTCCGTTCATCTATTGGGCCATTGGCGTCCCTAACGTTACCTTAGTGGCCCTTACATGTCACTCCAACTAACGGCTCAAATTTAAAAAAAAGTTATTTACTAATTATGTGGCAATTTCTCATTGGCTTATTTTAAAACATTAGACCCATTTAGAAACCAATCTGATGGACCTTAGCCGCCCCAAAAAAATTGACCCGCTCCGACCCAAACACTAAATAAAATACGGATTTCACCCTAACCTAACCTTTATTCTACCTAGCCATCGTTCTTCTCTCCTCGACGTACTAGCTGTTAATACATAATTAACTAAATCAAAGTGTTCCCTCTCTGATATCTGAGTTTTTTAGATGAGACGGTTCTCTGGCTACTGCTCCGGCTAAGGCTTTCTTTCCGCTTTGACTTGCCTTCCTCATCTTTCAATCTGGACACGGACCAAAATTCCCCATATCCCCATCCCGAAAATGTCTGCACTTTATAGAGATTGAGTTGTAAAATATTCGTTAAAGTTGAAGCACTGAAGTTAAAATACAAGATTTTCTCACATTCAAGTAAGATTCTACTGCTTTTGTGAATAAAATATGTTTAGATTTTTTTGAATCTGTCAACTTTTGTTGCTTTTGAAGTTTTAAGAATATTCATTTATTTCTTCCATGCTTTGATGCCTTTGTTTACTCAATTTCACATTGCATGTGGTCCCAAGTTGTTTTGTGTTGTCCGAAATTTAGGGTTTTCTTGAATCTGTCAACTTTGTTGCTTTTGAAGTTTTAAGAATATTAACTTATTTCTTTCATGCTTTGATGCCTTTGTTTAGTCAATTTCACATTGCATGTGGTCCCAAGTTGTTTTGTGTTGTCCGAAATTTAGGGTTTAAGGGAATGGTCTCTGGTTTCTTTATTCTTATGTGGTTCCAATTTGAATCTTTTATGTTATTTAGCAGTTTGTTGGTTGCATGTGGTCCATTCGTGTCTTATGTGGTCTTCTGTATTTATTCGTATGGATTTGTTTTTTAGGGTCAATAAAAAATGTTAGCTTTTCTTTTATTTTTCTGTTTTTATATGTCGGATGGGTCCCTTTATCTTATTATTGTATGGCTTGTATATGACCTTTTTTGTAGAACGCTTGAGAAGGTAGACTTGGTCTTTAATTATGGGGGTAGATGGGTCTTGATGCCTCATGTGATTTATATTAAAAACCTGAATCATGTGTTGCAAGGATATGATGTGGATATGCTGTCTCATATTGATATTTGTGTTGAATACACTGAAGTCCTTAAGTTAAGGGAGGTGCAACAGATTTTAGTCAGAGGGTCTTTAGGTAGATACTATGTGGTTGAGGGTGATGAGGGCATTAGAAAATTAATATTTGTACTATCTGCCAAGTTCAATGTGGTTCAGTTATTTAGAACAAGTAATAGCTCCTAACATTATTCAGTATAATGAACAAAATATTGGCACATTAGAGGTTGATACTGATTGTGACTCCTTTGATGAAGAGGGTGCTAGTGAAATTGATTCTAGTGATTATGGTAGTGAGCAGTTGGAACTCTTCAGAAAGAAAATGTCTAAAGAAGTCACTGAAAAGCTAGAAAATTACAAAGAACTAGAAAAGGAAACGAGTTTTAAAAGCTTGGTTGATTCTAAAAGGTTGTGGAATTTTATGCAGTTGCTACTTGCAAGAGCCTTAAAGTAAAGAAGAGTGACACTACTAGGGTGAGATATAAATGTGACATAGGATATTCTTTTGTGTGTCATATATCCAAGGATCAAAAAGACCAGGGATTTAAAATCAAGACCTTAAACTTGGAACATAACTGTGACCCATCTTATAAAAATAGAAGAGCTACTGTCAATACTTTAGCACTCTATTTCAAGAACAAGGTTCAAAATAATCCAAAGTACTAAGTGAAAGACATAAGAGTGGATCTCGAGGATCAATTCAGACTTAATGTTAGCTATTCCACAATGAAGAGCGTTAAAAGACTTGTGTTAGAGAAATTAGAGGGTAGCTACATTGATGATTATAACAGATTAGAGGCTTATGCTCAAGAGTCGAGGGATAGCAATCTTGGATCTGATGTGGTGATAAACATATCCAAAGATGCTTTGGAACAAGGAAAAAGGAAATTTCTATGAATGTATATTTGCTTCCATGCTTTGAAAAATGGTTGGAAAGGAGAATTGAGACCTTTTTTACTTCTTAACTGCTTCTTTCCTTTGCTTAACTATTTTTCCAACTGTTTCTTGGCTGTTTCTTTCATTTGCTAACTGTTTCTTTCATATGTTAACTGTTTTTTACTTCTTAACTATTTTTTTCATTTGAACTTCTTAATGAACTTGTTAAAAAATCGTGAAGAAGAGTGTAGAAACTGGAAAGGAGACATCAACCCATATGCCATGGAACTATATAGTGATTATAGAGCTATTCTGCAAAATGTGAAGTTGACTTTAATGAAGACTTTGGATATGAAGTGATTGAAGGTCCAGACAAGCATGTAGTGAACCTGAAATTTAAGAAATGTACATGTAGGGCATGGGACTTAACTGGAATACCATGCCCTCATGTCATCAAAGCTTTACTCTATAAAATTCTTGATCCTTTGAGTGAGATGCATTGGTGGTATTCCAAAGAAGTTTACACGATGGTGTATATGAATAAGATACAACATGTTAGAGGTGAAAAAATCTGGAAAATTGAGCCAGAACATGCTATGGAGCCACCAGATGTGCATAAAATGGTTGGTAGACCAAAGGTCAAGAGAACAAGAGAAAAGGATGAGACTAGGAAGAGAGAGGGGTTATGGTCTCCTTCAAGGAAAGGACTTCTTATTTCAAGTGGGTACTGCAGTGAACCTAGTCACAATATCAGAACTTTGTCCATTGGTATTTAATACTTACTAAAATTTGTTTGTAGTTCCAGAATTTTAGTTCCATAGTAAACAATTTATGTCTTGTAGGTTCATGGTACACACAAGCATTTGTTCCAAGGAGAATGTTCTCAAACAGTGAAAGATGCGCCCTTGACAGCACCTCAAGACAGTCAAAATTCAGACTTTGCCTTCATGCCAACTCTGGATACAATGTTTCTTTGAGTGAACCACCAGCTCAACTGCCCAGTCAAGAAAAGAAATCTTCTCAACTGCCCAGTCAAGCAAAGAAATCTGCTCAACAAACCAGTCAAGCAAAGAAATCTGCTCAACAGACCAGTCAAGCAAAGAAATATGCTCAACACAAACATGGTGTAGATGAAGATGATATTGATGATGTTACTGGAGATGGAGATTATGATGAAGATCAAGATTTGAGGCCAGTGGTGATATCTGAATCTTGGACTATGCTTCAACAAAGAAAGTTGCACAAAAAACTTACCGGTACCAGGGAGATTAGTTTCAAGGGAGATGGAACTAAAGTAAATTTGCCTACTAATCTGCCATATTCACCCAAAAAGGTGACTGAAGGTAAATCAGTTGTGACTTCTAACTAATTGATAGTCGAAAAGGAAGCAAGAGTTGGCAAGCTAAAGTCTAAGAGGGCCAAAACTGCCTCTAAGTAGTAGGCACTTCATTTAAATCCTTGAATGTTTTGTAATGACTTATTCAAACTGCACCTTTTTTTGTTATTTTGTGGTGAATCAGTTATGAATTGTGTTGTGTTGATTCACCCCAAAATATTTTTTGATGGGCTTAATTTGTGGTGAAACAGTGTAACAACATTCTTAAGTCTTTGTGATTGTTAATTATCATGTCTTATGTCCTCTAATTATCTATCTATGATGAATCTCTTATGTGGTTGTTTCATAGTATTTTTATTGCACTTCACGTATGTTTTGTAGGTCCCTTCCCATATGGTTCATGTGACATTATGTTTCAGTTCCTCATTTTGGGCACTACTTATTGACTTCTTTGTGGACTTACTCAATTTCCAGCATTACTTACTCATTTTCATGTGGACTTATTTACTTCTTTGTACTTAACTTATCTTCCACCATAACAGAAAGAGAAAATGGGCAGCACTACTTATTGACTTTTAATGTTTCCTATCTATTTATATGTCTTAGTGTATCACAAACCAAAACAGATGATCGAAAGATGATCCCAAAAAAATATATAGATAGAGAGATTCTAATAGACAATAGTCAAATTTGCTTGATTGAACACAACAAGAATTACTACAAAAACTGCATATTTGTTCATTGACAAACAAAAAACTAAGTGAGTTGGGTACATTGCAGTGCACCTGCAAAATTTTCTACTACATCCACAACAACAAAGTTGCTAAAACTGGATACCAACTAACATTACACCCACACAACTTCATTTGACCAAGCCATTAACATAATACAACAAAATAAAAATGCAACTTCAACTTCAACACATGATCTTCACGGCTACAAAACAAACAAAAAACGTCCATGACAACAATAGAAATTTTTTCCATCATTTCAAATTTGAATCCAAGTTCGACACTTTCTTCTCCAAGCAATTCACTTTCTTCAAATCTACAGCATTACTGCCAAAAAATTCATCCAGGGTCTTCTTCAAATTGTTCCTTTCTTTACAAATGGCATTCAACGAAATCTTTTGAGCGTAGATAAACATTGACACATGGGCCGGAAGTTCTTCATCGCACCATTCCCAAGACAAGCAATGTCTTCAGGATGAGGACATTTGAAGAATCTACGACCACCATTTATAGGTGCCGTAGCAGTAAACTGGTTAGCAGTCAATCCACAAAAAGATGTACGGGGCTGACCTGATTCACGAGAAGAAGTAGAAGATTCATACATTATAGAGGACTCCTACTTCATTTTGTTGAATTTGATAATATAATTTTCGGGATGGGGAGACGGGGAATTTTCTCTGTCAACAGGAGAAAAGAACGATGGATGGGTAGAATAAAGGTTAGTTTAGGGTGAAAACCATGTTTTATTTAGTGTTTGGGTAGGAGCAGGTCGATTTTTTTGGGGCGGGTAAGGTCCATCAGATGAGTTTCTAAATGGGTCTAATATTTTAAAATAAGCAATGAGAAATTGCCACGTAATTAGTAAATAACTTTTTTTTTTAATTTGAGCTGTTAGTTGGAGTGGCATGTAAGGGCCAGTAAGGTAACATTAGAGACACCAATGGCCCAATAGATGGACGGAGGGCATTTATAACCCTGAAACTATAGTTCAGGGTCAGTTCTGGTCTTTTTTGGAAGTTTGAATTAACAAGTGAATTGGGAACTACAGTAAAACCTCTCTATAACAGCCTCATTTGTTCCGAATATTTTTGAAATAAAAATATTGTTATATAGATGTCTCACTGTACTTTTATAAAAAGTTTTGAATGTAAATCAATAACAAAGACGTTTCGATGGGCATGGTTAATAGTATGAAGGTAATATAATACATTGATTTTGTAATTAAAAAAACATATCTTTACGCATACACATTTGAAAACCGTTCTATAGATGTTCAATATCACAGGTTTGACAATAAGTTAAAATAAAAATTGTTAGGACTAATCATTGTTAACATATAATTGTGTAAAAACTGTAGGCCGAATACATACACAATCCCCTAAACTTATCCCAATTTTTCATTTAAACACTAAAACTAATGCTTCTACCTATTGAACACTTTGAATTTGAGCAAAACCGTACCTATGAGACACAATTTGCTGACGTGGCACATCTGTGTCTTTCACCCAAAACTGAGCGCGTTTGCTGAAAAAACTATGAAGTCTTCACATGTAAATTAAATTGTCGGCCATATCCGGTAAATGCTTTTTTCCGTCATCTTCTCCGAGTCTTTTTCCTCTTCTTCTTTTGAATACCGTACCATATTCAAATCTAATAATTTATCTCTTCTTGTTCTTCTTATTTATCCTACAAAAAGGCTTACACACTATTCCTCACCATCATTTTATTCAAACACCATTCACGTAATTATGTTATTGGTTTATCCTATGTATAACCAGGCTTTTAAAATCTGATTTTCTTAAAAACAAAGGTTTAAAAAACAACAACAACAACAACAACAAAGCTACGAACAAATTGGTGAGTATTAGTGATTGAATGTTTCAGCAATTTGCGGACTCATCGCAATCCCCCAAAAACATCCTTTTCTCCAAAGATGATTCAGTTCGGATTGAAGATGACAACAATGGTGATTAGTTTATTTGCATGCCTACGAGGCAACTTTTTCTGGTGAGAAGGGATTGCCGGGCAATTAACGGGGATCCAGGGTTAATCTCTGTTCCGGATGAATTTGTTTTTGCCAAAGTCGGTGAGAAGGTAATTTGGTAACAAAGAAAACGTAATTTCGGGGTGTGTTGTCTCTTTTTTTAGCCGGAATTCTTCTGTTTCCGGTTATTGTTTCTTCCTTATCTCTCTCTAAATTTTGACTTTTTTGTTGTCCTACGTGGCTTTTTAGTATTGGTCATATTTTTCTGCATACCTCAAGTGGTACTCACGCGTTGAACTTAGTTTAGGATTGTAAAATATGTGTTCAATTGACACAGATTAAGCGTAGATAAAGTGTTCAATAGGTACGAGCATTAGTTTAAGTGTCTAAATGAAAAATTGAGACAACCTTAAGGTGTTATACATGTATTCAGCCAAAACTGTATGTCAACTCAATTCGATTTTATGTACTAGCTTCTTTTCACGTAAAAGTTTATGAAATTCACTTTTCAGTATTTTTGTCCTTTTGGTAAGATAAAGTAATGTTTTTCAAGAGAAATGGAAAATTGTTATAGTTCCCCGGAAAGCCTATGTTTTGGAAAGTTAAAAAGGAAGAAGAAGATAATTTCACATAATGAAACTTTTGGATATTCTACGCTGAAAAGCGAATTTTGCACACAAAATTATTCTTTCCGGTTCACTTTAATTAATTTGTTGATCTTCTTTTTAATTATCCACACAATAAGGTTGTAATTCGGGTCGGGCCCGGACCTAAATGGACCGGGCCAAATAGCCTCGGGCTTTAGCGGGCCGGTCCCAACTGACCCCGGGCCAACCGGTCCCGGACTAAGTGGGCCTAATGTGTGTAACCGGCCCATATAGTCTCGGGCTAAGTGGACCGGGCCCACGGGCCTAAGTGGGACGGGCTATTTTTTTTAATTTTTTTTTATCTAAGGCAAATTCTTGTAAATTATATTATATAGTTGTGACTTAAATCTTGTAATTAAAATTTAAACACAAAAAAATTGTAAAGAAATATTCAAGGGAATGCGTTATAATTTTTATTATTATGACATTAACAAAAAATGGCAATATCTTTCTTAGTCTTCCTACCCCAATGGAATGAGCACAACAAGGTGCTAATACCACCATTAAAAGAGAAAAAAAACTAATGAAAATGTGCCAAAATACAAGTTATATATTAGTCTACACTGTATCTCTTACAAATTTCACAAATCCTTCAAGGTTCGGAGGAATTTTCGTTGGTGGTGGCAGAAAAGAAGCTTGTTCATCACCGCTTCCGGGCGAAGCAGCATCCTCCGCAAGTTCCGCTAGCATTTCTTCGTAAGCTTCGTCTATATCTGGTTGTGATTCAGCAAGTCCAAAGTTTCTTCGTTCTGAACGGACCCCTCTCTGAAGACTACTGATTTTTCCAAGCTCTCCCTTATAGACGCTCTATGATCACCGATTTGAAGTCTCGCTTGACTGAAAGCGCTCTCCGATGCCATTGTTGAAGTTTGAATAGTTAAAATGTCTCGAGCCATCCTTGAAAGAACCGGATAGTGTTTTTCTTTGTCCTTCCACCATTCCAAAACATTAAAGGAGCCGTCGGGATTCACTTCTTCAAGTCCCTGCGACAAATAAACTTGAAACTCATTTAGTTGTGAATCATCACCAATATTTGAACCTTGAGAACCCATGAACCCCGTCCAAGCACTAAGTGCTTTTTGTCCCGCAGTTCTTTTAGATGATTGCGAACTAGAAGAAGTAGGAGTTGGAACATTTGGTCTAAAATGATCTAAGGCAAGTTGATAAGCATTATAAATGATTTGAGCATTTATTTTAATTGAGGCTTTTGCATCTGGAAGTGTAGAAAATTCCTCATCTAAAAGTGCTAAAGCATTATAA
Organism: Nicotiana undulata; assembly: GCA_005239495.1. NCBI lineage: Eukaryota > Viridiplantae > Streptophyta > Magnoliopsida > Solanales > Solanaceae > Nicotiana > Nicotiana undulata. Next base: position 97,453 of record ML258292.1, on the reverse strand, counting down.
ATATTTGTATATCAAAAGTGAGGACCTCCTAATTTTATAGTAGAATTTAACATGGCAGCAACACCATAAATAGGGGGGATAAGAAAAAAATATTTTTTAAACTTTTGTCTCATAGAATCAATAACAAGTTCATAAATTACCCCACCCTGTGAAAATTGATTAAACAAACCAGCAAGTTCTACAAGACAAACTAAACAGTTAGAAATAACAGGATAATATTGCCCAGATAATTCATTTGTAGCAATATGAAATTTTTCTTAAAATTCTACAAGCATTTTAACATAAGCCCAATCCTCATTTGTAAGGTGCTCTTCATCATCATCACCAACACGAGCATTAAACGTTGTGTTTATTGGGTTTCTGTATTCATATGCAACAACTAAACTTTCATACATGTAATTCCATCAAGTTGGACAATGTTTAGGAACCTTTCTTTCTTTAAGGCCAAAGTCATCGCATTTTTTAAATAATTCTCTAAGTCTACTTCTACGGTTTGAATAAAAAAGTCAGTTAAGAGCCATTTTAACCTTTTCAATTTCAACATTTAAAATTTTCACACCATCACCGAAGATTAAATGGTAAATATGACAAATACATCTAACATGGAAAATATACTAAATGCGGGATTTAGAGTAGTTGTAAGCAAGGCTATAGCATTAGTGTTACTAGAAGCATTATCCATTGAAACTGACATTATTTTATCTCTAATGCAAAAATATCTACAAATATCTGCAGTCGTGCTAGCAATAAATTTCCCTGTGTGATGTGAATTAATTATTCTATAAGAAATAATGCGCTTTTGCATTATCCATTCCTCATCAATCCAATGACTGGTAACAGTAAGATAATCACAGTCATTACCACTTCTACCAGTATCAATAGTAACAACAACGTGACAATTTATATGAGTAAATAAATAGCGCAAATATTGTTCATATTCATATTTATATTTATAAATATCGCTTTTTACGGTTGTGCGAGGCCATTCTTTATAAGTAGGATTAAAAACTCTTCTAATATAATGCACAAAGTGGGGGTTAGACGGAAAACTATAGGGTAAGCACATAACAGTAACCATTTTTGCCAATTCTTCACGATCTTTATTTGGATCGTAATATAAAATGCCATCAGTAACAGTATTAATTCCTGGTTGAACTAGATTTGACCTGGTACTAGGGTTAACCTGACTAGGTACACTTGTCCCCTCAGCCGCAACTTTCATTTGAAGAAATCTAGATTTATTTTTAGGGTGTGTCTTTATGTGTCTAGTCAAACTTCCCGTACCGCTACGGTCTCCAGTAAATCTATGAGCCAACTCTGTTCCACAAGTTTTACACTTATCCTTATTTTTATCTCTTAGTTGAATAAAAAATGGTCAAACAAGAGATGTTTCGCACCGTTTAGAAGGTTGTCTACAAAAAGTAGGGGTAGTAACAGGAGGGTCAGGCGGGGCATCATTATTATCAGTTGGGTTAACTTCAACAACAGGACTAGTAGGTGTATCATCATCCGATTGCGTTTCATCTAAATCTATATTTTCATCATCATTTTCCTCATCATTTTCATCAATAGTTGGATTACCATAAAGAGCATTCATATATTCATGGTTTAATTGTTCACCTGGTGCAATATCATGGTAAAATTGACTATCAATAAATTGTAATAAAGGGTTATCACTATCAAGAATAACAGGTGTAGGACGGGTAACAGGTTTGGGTCGGGGAGTCGGCGGAGGAGTAGTAGCTTGGCCACCAAATTCACCAATTTTAGATTTTTCCTTACTTTTACCAAACATTTTTTTAAAGAACCATCCATATTAATTATAATTATACAAACTAAATAAAAAAAACTATAATATTAAAAAATAAAAGTTGGAACGAGTTTACCGAATTGACGAACAACTTCTTGAAAATTGTATATCGTTGAAGACTTGAATGCTTCAATTCACCAACTTGATAATTATTCACAAATTGCAATAATAAAGTAAGCAATTATAGAAAATAATTAGAGAGAGATTGATGATTTTGTGAGAAAAAATGAAAGAATGAGGGGGTATTTATAGTTGAGAATAGGGAAAAAGTATAATTATAAAAAGTTTGGGGTCAAAACAAAGTTTTGGGAGGCAAATGGCTATTTTTGAAAGTGCCAAACGGCTAAATTGGCAGGCCAATGGCTATTTTTTAAATATCCAACTGTTGGCCAATTTTCAGAAATATTTTTAAAAACTAGTCGTTAGGCCTGTTAGGCCCGGTTGAACCGACCCACGTATGGAAGCCGGTCCCAGGCTAAACGGTCCTGGGCTCACGGGCTCAACATTAAGGACCGTCCACATGGGCCTTTTGAACCGCCTGGGCTCGGACCACACGGGCCGGGCCGTTTAGCCCAAAACCTATATGGGATGGCGGGCCTGGACCAGTCTCGGGCCTGAACCGGACCGGATTACAGTCTTAATCCACAATATTTGATTTTTTCATATGTCAAAAAGAAATTAACTTCTTCTTTTCATGCCCTTGAGTAAAGAGAGTATGAGTATTTGTTGTATTTTCAATGAACAAATTAAGATTAATATGATCAATTTTATCATTAATTAATGATGAAGGGTGGATTCTGTTATGAATAAAATTGTAATTAGAGTAAATGTCTATCTTTTAGAGAGTTTTACTTTGTGGCGAAGTTATTTCCCCCTATAAATAGAGGGGTCTTACCCCATTATAAATCATCCCAAAATTCAATAAGAATTCCTTCTCTCCTTTTTCCTTGCAATATTCTCCTTTTCTTTACTGTTTTTTTTCATGTTATCGGCCTCTTTGAGAAGATTAAGGTATAACTTTTCTCCTCTTTTTAATTATGACTGACACTATGAAAAGAAAGTTTGTTGCCATTGAAATTTCGGGCAAGAACTTTATGACATGGGTATTGGAAGCTGAAATTCATTTAGATGTAATAGGTCTTGGAGACGCCATTAAAGATAAAAATAAAGCATCTACCCAAAACTGTGCTAAGGCCTTGATTTTCTTGCGCCATCACCTTGATGATGGGTTGAAAATAAAATATCTCACAGTCAATGATCCACTTGTTTTGTGGAATGGCTTAAAGGAAAGATATGACAACTTAAAGTTGGTCACTCTTCCACCAGCACGATATGATTGGGCTCATATGAGGCTCCAAGACTTTGAGTCTGTTTCTGAATATAATTCTGCGATGTTCAGAATTACTTCTAAATTGAAACTCTGTGGAGATACTATCACTGACTATGATATGCTTGAAAAAACGTTCACAACATTTCATGCCTCCAATATGGTCTTGCAACAGCAGTACCGAGAGAAATATTTCAAGAAGTACTCTACATTGATTTCTCTTCTCCTTTTGGTTGAACGAAATAATGACTTGCTAATGAGAAATCACGAAAATCGACCCACTGGGTCCACACCATTACCTGAAGTGGATGAGGTGTATTACCATTATGCTAAGCGTGGAAATGGTTGTGGCCCTATTCGTGGTCGTGGTCGTGGCCGTGGCCATGAACAAGGAAGAAATTTTTCTGCTGTTAATCAACCCCAAAGAAAAATAACCAGCAACGTGGAAAGGGAAAGAAAAGAAGACAAAAGCAAACGGTTCAAAAACTGAATGTTATCGTTACGGTGGAAAGGGCATTGGGCAAATATTTGTTGTACACCAAGTTATTTGGTTGAAGCTTTATCAAGCATCTCTAAAGAATAAAGACCCTAAAGCCAATTTTGTCTTTGACAATGATTTTGATATCACCTATTTGGATGTGGCAGACTTCTTTGAGCACCCTAATGGAAAAATAGACTATCGACGATGGATCCGTTGTTAAAGATGAGTGAGTAGTTTAATTTTTATTTTTGTCTATTCATAATAGTTAGTGAATAAACTTCATTTAATCATAGTTCTTTACATGATTAGTAGTCATTAATGTCAATTAGTATTATTTGTTTTATGAATAGTGTTAGTTCGTTTTGATTAGATAATTCAATAATTACTATTTCGTTATAATACAGTATTTTTTTGCACTTACTACATTTCAATTCGATACGTAATGGCAGTAGTTGAGACTTCCATTATTTCTTTTAATGTACATTTCAATTCGAACGTGATGTTATAGTTTATTTTTAATGATAAATATCATTTTGCATTTATTATTCTTGCAAATTTATTAAAATTGTATATATTTCTTTTATATGTCAAACAAGGGGAAGCGAATATGGATATCACACAAAACAAACTTGGATCAAAGTTCAATTGTAAAAATATTTGTTTAATTGATTCATGTACGACACATACAATATTCAAAGAGAAGAAATATTTCTCTCAATTAAGTATGTGTAAGGCAGATGTTACTACAATTTCCAGTAGTAGTAATTTAATTGAAGCCTCTGGAAGAGCTACTATAACTCTGCCTAAGGGAACAATACTTATCATAGAGAATGTAATGTTCTCCTTCAAGTCCAAGAGGAACTTGTTGAGTTTTAAAGATATCCGCCGAAATGAATATCATATTGAAACAATAGATGAGAATAATCTTGAATATCTCATCATTACCAAGAATGTCTCCGGCCACAAAAGGGTTATTGAGAAATTCCCATCCTGATCTTGTGGCCTGTATTGGACAAGAATTAGTGCAATTGAAGCACATTCTACGGTAACCAAAAAGTTACCGATTCCAATACTTTTGTACTTTGGCATGATCTATTGGGACATCCTGGATCAATTATGATGAGATGAATTATAGAAAACTCAAATGGGCATCCATTAAAGAATTTAAAATTTCTTTTAAATAATAAATTTTCTTGCACTTCTTGTTATCAAGGCAAGTTAATTATTGGACCATCACCAACAAAGGTTGGGATTAAGTCCCCTGCGTTTTTGGAACGTATACAAGGGGATATTTGTGGACCTATTCAGCCACTAGTGGGTCGTTTAGATATTTTATGGTCTTAATAGATGCATCTTCTATATGGTCTCATGTGTGCCTATTGTCATCTCGCAACCTGGCATTTGCAAAATTAATGGCACAAATAATTCGATTACGAGCACAATTTTCCGATAATCCAATTAAGTCTATTAGACTTGATAATGCTACTGAGTTTTCATCCCAAGCATTTAATGATTATTGATTATCAATTGGGATAAAAGTGTAACATCATGTAGCTCATGTTCACGCTCAAAATGGCCTTGCAGAGTCCTTGATTAAACGTCTGCAATTAATAGCAAGACCGTTACTCATGACATGAGGTTTCCCACTTCTGTTTGGGGTCACGCCATTTTGCATGAAGCAATGTTAGTTCGTCTCAGACCGACAAATTATCATAAATATTTTCCGTTGCAATTAGTTTTGGGTCATGAAATATCCCATTTAAGAATTTTTTGATGCACAGTATATGTGCCTGTAGCACCGCCATCACACCAAAATGGGTCCCCAAAGAAGGTTAGGAATATATGTTGGGTTTGAATCGCCCGCCATTATTCGCTACCTCGAAATATTAACAGGGGATTTATTCACTGCACGATTTGCAGACTGTCGATTCGATGAGATACTTTTCCCAAAATTAGGGGAGAAATTGGTGAAGCCAAACGGAAAATTTTGTGGAAAAGCTCACCATTATCTCATCTTGATCCACGTGCCTCTATTTCTGAAAAAGAGGTGCAAAAGATTATCCATTTGCAAAGAATAGCAAATCAAATGCCAGACGCATTTACGGATCTAAAAAGGATAACAAAATCACATATCCCTGCAGAGAATGTTCCAATCCGTATTGATGTCCCTGTTGGACAATCTTCTAGTGTCATAACTAATGAGTCAAAAACATGCCTAAAAGGCAGACCATTGGGTTTTAAGGATCGAAATCCTAGAAAAAGGAAAATAAATTATCAAAATGACACTACGAAAGAGTCTCATGAAGAAATTCACGATTTAACAAATTCTGAGATTCATGAGGAAACCACTGAGCTCGAGACTCAAGAAAATAAGGAACTATCAATAAATCCAACTGATGTTGAGACATATTTGAATCGAATGGATATAGTGGTGGATTATGTCTTTGCATATAATGTTGCATCTAGCATCATGCAAGATAGTGAGGATCTTGAACCTCAATCTGTTGGAGAATATCGACAAAGACGTGATTGGAAAAAATGGCAAGAAGCAATCCAATTAGAGTTGAATTCACTTGCAAAACGTGAAGTTTTTGGGCCTGTAGTCCAAACACCTAATGGTGTTAAGCCTGTTGGCTATAAATGGGTCTTTGTATGTAAAAGGAATGAGTAAATGAGGTACAAAGACATAAGTCACTCCTTGTTGCACAACGATTTTCACAAAGGGCTGGTGTCGATTATGAAGAGACATATTCACCCGTTATGGATGCTATAACGTTCCATTATCTCATTAGTTTTGTTGTCCATTAAAAGCTTGGCATGCATTTAATGGATGCGTTACCTTTATGGCTCACTTGATAATGAGATATACATAAAAATTCCCGAGGGATTTAAAATTCCTAACACACATAATTCAAAGTCCTGGAAAATATTTTCAATCAATTTGCAAAGATATTTGTATGGTCTAAAGCAATCAGGACGTATGTGGTATAATCGTCTTAATGAGTACTTATTAAAGGAAGGTTATATAAATGATGTCATTTGTCCATGCGTTTTATAAATAAAACAACATCGGAATTTGTTGTAACTGCTGTATATGTTGATGACATAAACCTTATTAGAACTCCTATAGAACTCCAAAAGGAAATCGATTATTTAAAGAAAGAATTCGAGATGAAAGATCTCGGAAAGACAAAATTATGTCTCGGGTTGCAAATTGAACATATGGCAAATGGGATTTTGCATCATTCTACCTACATAGAAAAGGTATTGAAACGGTTTTACATGGATGGAGCACATCCATTAAGTACTCTGATGGTTGTTCGAACACTTGATGTGAATAAGGATCCATTCCGACCTCTCGAAAAGAATGAAGAGATACTTGGTCCTGATGTATCATATCTTAGTGCAATTGGTGCACTAATGTATCTTGCTAATACAACAACGCCTGACACAATTTTTTCAGTCAATGTCTTAGCAAGATATAGCTCTGCTCCTACAAAGATATATTGGAAAGGAATCAAACGCATATTGCGGTATCTAAAAGGGACTACCGATATGGGCTTATTTATGGCAATAATTGCAGTCCCGATTTTGTTGGTTATGCCGATGTTGGGTATTTATCCGATCCACACAAAGCTCGATCTCAAACAGGCTATGTGTTAACATGTGGAGGCACTATCATATCTTGGCGATCGACTAAGCAATCAATCGTGGCTACTTCATCTAATCATGCTGAGATAATTGTTATTCGTGAAGCAAGTTGAGAATGTGTGTGGTTGATGTCCATAATACATCTTATTCGAGAAAAATATGGTTTGAGGCGTGATAATCTACCCATGATTTTGTATGAATACAATGCAACATGCATAGCCCAATTGAATGGGGGATTAACAAAAGGAGACATGACAAAACATATTTCACCAAAGTTATTTTTTATCAAGATCTTCAAAAGAATGGTGACATCAATGTGCAACAGATTCGTTCAAGTGATAATATAGCTGATTTGTTCACAAAATCTCTACCGACGTCAACCTTCAAGAAGCTAGTGTACAAGATCGGGATGCGAAGGCTCAAGGATGTGAATTGATGCTCTCATCATGGGGAGTTAATACGCGTTGCACTCTTTTTCCCTTACAAGGTTTTGTCCCACTAGGTTTTCCTTGCAAGATTTTTAACGAGGCAACCAAAAGGCGTATTACTAAACATGTATACTCTTTTTCCTTTACTAGAATTTTTTTCCCAATGAGTTTTATTTTAGTTAAGGTTTTAACGAGGCACATTACTTATTGAGTAGACATTCAAGGGGGAGTGTTATGAATAGTATTGTAATTAGAGTGAATGTCTATCTTGTAAAGAGTTTTACTTTGTGGCTAAGTCATTTTTTTCCTATAAATAAAAGGGTCTTACCCTTTGTAAATCATCTCAAAATTCAATAAGAATTCCTTCTCTCCCTTGCAATATTCTCCTCTCTTTTTTCCAGATTTCTTAACCGGACTCTTTACGGCTCTCAATCTCAATACTAGCTGGGGTTCAAACAGCCTTGACTCTGAAGGAGAAGATTCTCTAGTCTGTTTTCCCGGTGTAGAATATAGGGCATTTGAATAGAATCTTTTTCCCTGCCTTTGATAGATGGGATTGCAACTACGTCATATAAAGAAGAATCCCCGAAAATAGAGGAATCCTCGGTAAAGGGAGTTAGGTACATGCTCTTTTTCTCCTTTCCTGACAGCAATCATAAGATCAAGATCAGAAGTTTCACGAAAACTATGAAACAAGTCTGTGGTAGTTCAAAACTTGAATTGGCACAATATCGCGAAGTGGGCGCCCTTGCTCAATTTGTCTCAGACCTTGATTATGTGACTCAGGCAATACTCAATAGAGGTGCAAGGCTGACAGAAGTACCGAAACAACCACAATGTGCACCACTGCCAATTGGAAAACAAATTCTAGTCATTTATGCAGCTGTCAATGGATTCTGTGATCGAATGCCACCCGATGCTACGTCAAAAACATGAATTTTAGCTGTCGAATGAAACTACTAAATACTAAATGTAGGAATTCCAACAGGAAAATTCACGAACCAAGGTTCCGCGTATCACATTTTTTCAAGAAGATTGGGACTCTCAGGGAATAGAGCCAATCGTAGTAGTATATACTATATCCATTTAAGGCATCTTCCGGGCCAGAGGGACCCCGTGAAACCAACGTAAAAATTATATGGGGTAGCCACTTTTTAAAGTGGTATTTACTTTTTATCCAGTATTTTTAATGTGAGCAAAAGTAGCTACTAGTCTAGAAAATTAATATGAAAAGACAGTGTTACCCTTTCCTACCCAAACAGAAATACACCATTTTCAGATTCATTCCTTACAGCTCCACTTCTCCTTTTGCAATGGCATTCTGGGGTCCATAGGAGTTTCCATTATTTTCATAAATGAAACCCAATTTTGAACATAAGAAACGAATGCATTAATCATATAAATTTTATAAGCCTCTCATTTTCTTTTGTGTGTACTTTCAGGAGTTGAATTGCCTGGTAAACCATTCACTCATAATAATCACAGACATGGGAGGACGTGACTTTTGGTTTTCTAAAAGAAGTGACTTTTAGATTTTCTTAAACAACAGATAATTAGGAAAAATAGGGTAAAAAGCCAAAAAATTGAGGACAAAGATAATTGTGTTAAGGACATGTAGTCATGAAGTCCTGAAGTTAAGTTCAAAAAAGTTAAGGACACGTAGTCCTGACTGTCTTTCCCTTCTCTCTCTTCTCTTAGCAAAGGTAGGTTCAAGTCAAACCTATTTTTGGCTTGCGGGCTCGGAGACTGCAGTCAGCTGCTTCTCTTGTAGTCGTCAGCGACTATGTTTTTGTGGCGAAAATGAACCAAGTTAAGTTCAAAAGTTAAGGACAGGCAGTCCTTAACTTACATTTACAAGTTCAAAAGTTAAGGACAGGCAGCCCTTAACTTACAGTTACAAGTTCAAAAGTTAAGGATAATAGGTCCTTAACTTAGACTTACAAGTTCAGAAGTTAAGGACACTTGTTCCTCAACTTTGACTTAAAAGTACAGAAGTTAAGGATACTTGGTCTTGAAGTTTGAGTTCGAAGTTCAAAAATTAAGGACACTTGGTCCTGAACTAAGTTACAAGTTCAAAAGTTAAGGACATGTAGTCTGGAAGTTAAGTTCAAAAGTTAAGGACATGAGCGGAAGGGTATTTTCGTCCGGACAGTTAAAGTTTATTAAAACAGTGGCTAAAAACTAAAGACATTTTAAATAATGGCTTAAAAGTAAATCCATGCGTTATTAGTGGCTAACCGTGCACTTCCCCTGAAACCAACAAAATAAAAGGGATTTTTTCGTTCCTATACCATATAGGAAATTATATTACCAAATATGTTCATGATTTGGAAATTACCCTCCCTGTTAACAGTTTTTCTACAAAAAAGATACAATGCATTAAATACAGAATCTTAGTAGATATAATCTTCCTATTTAGACGCTAAAATTAGGGAAGTAAATATTCTTCCAGATATTTCATTAAATAAGGAATCAATGTAGCATTAGAATTCCTTATTTAGGCGCGCTAAATTGGGGAATTAAAGATTCTTTCAGAAAATTTCAAACGCAAATCACGTTGTATTAATTTTCGTCTCTTTCTATTCAATGTACCCAGTTTGTAGATATTTTGTAGATAAATTGTAGATTATTTGTATTCTGATTGTAGATGCTTTATTTT
>ML258292.1:0-87088 GCA_005239495.1 Nicotiana undulata | reverse complement strand
TGCTGTAAAGATTGAACAAATGAAGATAAAACAACCAATTTATATTCAAGTGAACTACTAAAACATAAAAGATTTGTTCAGAAAATTGTGTATTCTCCTTCAACTACCAACTAGCAACAACTAAACTACATAAACATGGCACTATTTCTTCTTTCTCTGGACTCTTATTTTCTCATTCAATCCTTCCTCCTTGCTAGCCTGCTTGTAACCTCGCTTTCACTGATTGACCAATCTTCATTGTTGACTACAAAATTTTCTCCTCATCTACAAAAACTCTACAAAAAAACTACAATTAAACTACAAAGTCAAACAGATCTCAAATCGTTAGATCTCAATATCGTTTCTACTACAATTAAACTACAATCTATGTATTCATTATACATAGATTGTATACCAACTTTGGGAATAACTTCAAACACGCAGTTGCTTGCCTTAGCGCCAATCTTAGCGCTAATCTTTATCTTTCAAGCCTTAGCGCCAATCTTTATCTTTCTTTTCTTCCAGGCAGTTGCTTGCCATCATTACCATAAAACTCTTGAAAAGTTAACCATTATCTTCCCTGCAAAAGAAAAGCCAACAAATTTTTGAAGAAAGAGAGAGACGATGAGTAGAAGAAGGAATGGAGAAGAGGAAGAAAGGGAGGGGAAAACGGCGCTGGTTAGGAATTATGGGGAGAGAGAAACGTGGGATATATGGACACCTTTAATTAAGGAGTAAAAAACGTCCAATTAATTAGACCCTTAATTAAGTATGGTATAAAATTGATAATTTGGTATACTAAGTATAATTAAGTCAAATCTTAAACATTGAGGGTAATAAGGTTTCATATATGGTATAAGAATGTAAAAAATCCAAAATAAAAACCAATTAATGAGTGTGTGCTTAAAAGTTCGAGTTTTAATAAATTTAGCACAGTACATCGGGACACTAAAGGGTGCTTTGTCCCTTTAACATAGGGTAATACAATTTTTTTCATTGGATAGGGTAATACAATTTTTGTTTTCACGTAAATTATTTCAGGTTGTTGCTTTAAGAACCCATGGCCATGGCAGTCTTTTCGTTTAACTACTAGATATCTTTAGAAGAATAATTAGGTACAGGCAAGCGGGTTTAATCAAATTTTTCTTGATTATATATAAATTGCCCGATTCTCTTAACATAAAAGCAGATTCTAATATAGCAAAGGGGCCGACAAATTGTTTTAGATTATATGTTCAAATCTTAGATGTGGTAATCTAGTAAGTTTTTCCATCTCATTATATAAATTCGAGGATCCGCCAAAGAGTATCTTAGTGTTGCTATATTAGTTATTCAATTTATTTTTTATCCTATTTCTAATAGATTTAAGATAATTTGGTTGGGTAAAGTTTGAATAGTCTCTTAAGTTATTTGCACATGCGAAATATCAAAGATAACTGAATCGGACTTCAGGAGTTGGGCTGTAGTATTTTGTGTTTCCATCTATTTAGCAGGATAGCTTGCTGTGTTTGGATGGACTTGTTAACTCTGGAAATCACGCGGAATTCCAAATTTTTATGGCCGTAAAATGCCATAAAAGAATGATCACGCCGGAACAGTAATTACTGTTCTTTGCAACTGCTCATACTTATGAGCCTCAATCGTAAAGTAGTCAAAGTGGATGCATAATTACTTTATTTCTTACGCAATCTTACACAAGTCATCAGTGTATGAGATTCATTCCGTCATTAGTTATAGTTCGAAAATATTCCATTCAAATTTAAGACAATTGTACACTGAAAAAATTGTTCAACTCACAGGTGCTAATTTAAATACTCCAAATAATTCTTTTCGCGACAGAAGAAGTATCCACACACACATATATGCAAAAACACATCTTAGATAAAACGATTGGAATAGCAGGTAAATACTGAGGGAAGAATTAGGTAAGATAACTTCAAACAAAGACGGTTCTGAGATGCGTTCAACATGTTCACAAGGAGGCCCCTAAACATAGACTCCATCCATTTCATGCTATGTGAATATGTTTGGCTGAACATGGAATCTAAGAAGGAAAGACCGACTTTCTGAGGTCTTAAACATACTATGACATTTCTATGGCAATAAAATTATGTCATTTAAGGGTACTATGTTAATCTTCTCCTTATTCACCAAGACTTCACAACCACAAAACCATCTGAAAGCATCAATCCACATTCTAAGTGATTGCTACCTCTTATGAAAATACACTCCTCCCTCTTAACAAAGAGCTAAATCAAGTAGTCCCTCACCCCTTAACGCCCACTCCGACATGAAAAACATAGTCTACTACTGCTAGGATCAAATATACTAAGGGAATCAATCAGGAATCATTATATACAGCCCCTAGGCTTCTAATCCCTCCAGTGAGCTCCATGTTGATTGCTTAGTCAATGACCGAATAAAGCCAACAAGGTTTCATTTAATACAACTATCTATGAGGCAAGCAAGTACATAAAAGAAATCAGTGCAGAATAGGAAGGCCCATTCCACTACAACCATCTTCCTGTCACAAGACATCTGGAAAATATATCAGAATGAAATAACAAAGAGTTAATCCAGAGACATGCGAATGTAGTAGTCATACTATCGAGTCACATACCCTGAGGACCTTCACATTTTGAAGATGCATCACCTTCTGGAGAGAAACAGCAGAGGCAAGCATCAGGCTGCTGTCTGAATATTCATGGTTAAAGTAGTAGAGAAAGCTAAAAGCGAAGACCAGTTAGCAGAGAACCAAAATTGATAAGCAGTGAATATGTAAGTCGAGAAAAAACATAACAGACACAAAAATGTCAGTCAGTCATCAAGAAATTCCAACAAAATAATAAAGAAGTTCGAAAATGATATGCTAGGCAGCTACGACAAAAGACCTCTGCTCCAACACTTAAACCAATCTCCTCATCTCTCTGCAAATGTATAATAGTACAGCAAGGTTAAAGATGTGAGTCTGAAACTTCCAAAGAGTAAGACATGGCAAGAGGTAAGAAATCAGGTGAAGTGCTCCAACAAATCAGCCTGTCAAATATGGGAACATCAACAAAGGAGACATGTTAAGATCAAATCATCACAGAATGCACTCACTTCTTTAATACATTAAACTAAATTAATAAGGATTTATCAAGCTTGAGGAAAAAGAAAAGATAAAGAAATCTCGAAAGACGTCAAACTCCAACAAGTGGAACAGAAGGTCCAAACTCTAGAAAATAGATACTTGTCCAGGTAGAATATGCCCATCTGCATCACATGCAACAGCTCAAAAAGGAAATGAACAATGTGAAATGGACATGGCTAATCAACTATAAAATTAGGTTTCGTACTTTCTATTTCCTTCTCGTCAACACTTTTTTCTTTCTGGGGAAACTCTATGGAAGTGGAGGAGTTCATAAATGAAGTCACAAAATATGCTGAAGAGGTTAGATACTGAAAGCATAAAGTGTATGCCTTATATAAAAGAATAACCATCCACCTCCAAGGGCTATTTTTCCTAAAAGGTGGAAAAGAAGTGATTTATTATCAGCTGTGATAAAAATAAATAATTCTCCTCAACAAATAGGCTGCTAAGAAATCAAGCTGTCCCAGTGTAAGTGTGGGTACGAGTGTACACGTATGTAGATAGCTATGAAAAGTGAAAACCAAACTGTACACACAACAAAACATTGCGAATGAAACATTTCCATACCTTGTACTGCAAGCCAATACAAAGTTAACTGCAATCATCATTTCATCTCTGCCATGAACTTTTCATATTCTGCATCTGTACCATAGGGAGGTTTCTCTGAAGATGATGGTGGAGGCGGAGGTGGAGGTGCAGGTGCAGGTTCTGGTGGATTTGAGGCCCAGGGAACATTGCTCATACTCTGTGAATGATCCACATTGGACTGTGATGCAGTTGGAGGAGGTGGTGGTGCCATGCCATAATAAGAAGGATAGCTGTATGAAGAAGTTGGGTATGCAGGTTGGGCGTTGTGTGGCATTGCAGTGACAGAATTGCCATAGGCATAGGTGGGAAGAGATTGAACAGGTGCACCATTATGTGATTGCACTCCGGGAGGATAACTTTGTTGTGCCTCACCAGAAGAGCAGTAATTTTGTTGGTTTTCACCAGAAGAAACGGTTTGAGCAGGGACACCAGAAGATGGCGGTGGCATTGGTGGAGGATATTGTGCACCATATGGAGGAACAAATTGACCTGGACCAGGAGAATACATGGTTGAGCCAGGAGGAGGAGGCGGGTAAGAGGCATATGGTGGAGGTACAGGTGGTCCCCAAGGAACTGGATTCCCAGCATAGCCACCAGGGGGAGTAGTGCCAATGGGACCACCAGCCGCATACTGCTGAGACGGATAGAGTCCGGCAGCCTGATGAGGAACAGGGTATGTGGGCATTGCTGGAGCACGAGGGCCCGGAGGTACAGAAGGCTGAGGGGGTTGACCCGCAACTCTCACAGCAATAGTTCTCCCTTCAAGACAATGACCATTCATGCCCGCAATAGCACTATTAGCTTGTTGAACATCTGCGTACTTAACAAAACCATAACCTTTACTAAGACCACTGAGACGATCCTTTATAACTTTAGCCATCACAATGGTACCAAAGGGAGAGAATAAATTAATCAAACCATCATCATCCAGAGTAGGGGGAAGATAACCAATATACAAGTTTGTCTCATCATACTCTTTTGGCTTGATTATATTTGACCCTAATCCAGGGTGTGACGTGTTACCACCGCCACCGGCATTATTACTGCTGGCCCAAGGAGGATTACTGCCTGTGCTTCCAGGACCAAGAGCTAGGGTCGCCGAGCTCTGCTTAATTGACGATTCAGGAACCGTCCCTCCCAGTTCTGCCAAGAAGTTCTGATACTCATCATCCATTTTCTTTCCAGTAGTATTTTTCACTGGACAATCTATAGTGGGATGTCCCCCATCACCACATATTTTGCAGAGAACATCACTCTTAAACGTGGTGGTGCGAGAAGGACAAGCATACTGCCTATGACCCGGTTCACCACATAGCCTACAAAATTCCTCATCTCTAATCGTTCCGTTCAACGCTGCAAGTTCCCTGAGCTGTTGCCTCTTATGCTCATTAAGTACTTCATCGACAGGTTGCAAAAGCTTCTCCAACATAGCTGCAGCCGCCTCAAGCGACTCCTGAGTATCAGCTTCCACTAACACGTGTAAATCCTCATTCTCCGCAGGATCATGCTTCAAATTCCCCTTCTGTTGTAACCTCCCCTCTTTAACCGACCCTTTCCCTCGAATCACAATCTTTGCTCCTGTCTCCTTCTCCATCCTCTTCTGAGTATTCCCTCTCGGCCCAATAATCAGCCCAATAAAATTATAACCCGGGTACTCCTTCATCGGAATGTAAAGCTTCTTCTGAAGCTTAGGAGGCCTATAATCAGCTGGTGGCTTAAAGGCAGGATTTTTCTTTATTATCTGCGATATAATCTCTTGTCTCTCCCTATTCAATTTCTCTCGGGCACGATACTCCCTAGTATTTATACGTACACCCATATTATCATATATAGGTTCAGGGGAAGGTGAACGAGCGCCTTCAGGTCTATCATCTAAAGGTAAACCAGATTGCAATTTCCTACTAATTTCAAGTAATCTACTATTAAGAGCTTGTACTTCAGGATCAAATTCAATACCTCCAGCAAAATCTTTCATGAAATCGGGCAACTGAATCACCGGCTTCGGTTCATCGTCTGCCCACCTCGATTTCCTCTTTCGCCCGGTCCCACTTCCATCATTTTCAGTACCATCCTCAGTCGGAGGTGGGTCCCATCGGCTTCTCCTCCTCCTCCTCCTACTGCTCGTTTCTTCTTCGCCCCCTGATTGGTCCCTCTCTGCACCACTATGAGTGTTATTAGTCAACCCATTTTCCGACAACAATGGCTTCTGCAACATAGGATCCGAATTCGAATTCGGGTCGACCTGATTTTGCTCCAAAGACAGCTGGTGTTGAACCGAATTATCACCTGCATGAGCTTGGTTCTCATGAGATGAGTTTTCTAGAAAGTTCTGATTGTCTGAACTCATCTTGTTCATCTGGGAATTTTCACAAACACTTGGTGGGGGATCTTGAGGATATGAATCTAGGGTTTGTGAAGGGTTTTGATAGTACGGATCTGAATGAGGAGGGTACTGTTCGTATGAATTTAGATTTTGTGAAGGGTCTTGAGCTAGGGCTTCGGTGGGAGCAACTGGGTGGGATTGGGAATCCATTGGAATTCGAATTAAGGGAGGAATGAATTGAAGAGAGGAAATATACGCGGGACTGTAAGAAAGACACAGTATATCGTGAATCTAAGTTCTTGACTTTTGGATAATACTGCGACTTGAAAAGGGCGGTTTTAGGCTTAAACCATTTGGGCTTGATATTGGGCCACCATTTCCTTGGTCTTTTTCTGCTGGGCCTATAGTATTGTCCTGAATAAAGGGGGAAGTGCACGATTAGCCACTAATAGCACATGTATTTATTTTTAAGCCACTGTTTAAAATATTTTTAGTCTTTAGCCATTGCTCTAATAAACTTTAACTGTCTGGGCGAAAATACCCTTCTGCTCATGTCCTTAACTTTTGAACTTGGAACTCTAAGTTCAAGACTACATGTCCTTAACTTTTGAACTTAACTTAAGGACTTCAGGATTACATGTCCTTAACTTTTTAAATTGTAACTTAGTTCAGGACCAAGTGTCCTAAACTTTTGAACTTCAGGACCAAATGTCCTTAACTTTTGTACTTGTAAGTCAAAGTTGAGGAACAAGTGTCCTTAAATTTTGAACTTGTAAGTCTAAGTTAAGGACATATTTTCCTTAACTTTTGAACTTGTAACTATAAGTTAAGGACTGATTGTCCTTAACTTTTGTACTTGTTAGTCTAAGTACAGGACAAAGTGTCCTTAACTTTTGAACTTGTAAGCCTAAGTTCAGGACCTATTGCCCTTAACTTTTGAACTTGGAACTCAAACTTCAGGAGCAAGTGTCCTTAACTTTTGAACTTGTAACTGTAAGTTAAGGACTGCATGTCCTTAACTTTTGAACTTGTAATTGTAAGTTAATTTGAACTTGTAACTGTAAGTTCAGGACTACATGTCCTTAACTTTATCCTTAGTTTTTATATCAATTTCTATTTGCTCCAAGTTTTTAGCACTTGGGAATCCGAAAATTCTAAAGCAATAAACTTCCAGAAAAGCAACAATAATCACTCCTAAACGTTGCTTGCAGCTAACAAATATAACAAATTTCAGAAAAGTTAACGAATATATGTCATAGAAAAAGTTTGCTCATATATTAAGTATTACTTAATGAGTCAAATACGAAGCAAAATTAGCCGATCTCGCTGCCTAATACTTATTCTCGACTGTGTGAAATCCTTCTGTCTCACATACGGCGGCACATTTCTTCTCCCTAACACGTGAAAGAGATAGAGGAAAGGTTAACATAGTGTCACGACACTAAATCCTAACCGTTCGTGATGGCGCACTATCGTGGGACTAGGCTAGCCACTATCACGTAACTACATACTTCCTTTAATAAAATTTCTCAAAATCATTAATTATATTCCATAGCAAGTATAAAATTTCTCTAAGTCTTTAACAAAGCATAATATAATCTACCAGTATAAAACCATCTCCAAGAACTGGAGTCAACTGATCGCGAGCATCTAAGAATAAGAACAATATTGCTAATGACATAATACATCGTCTCAGAACAAAATGCTAAATACTGAAGGAAGGAAGGAAATGGAAAAGTTGTGGACGCTGGACAACTACCTCGAAATTCTGAATGCTGCCGATGAATGAACTCAGATGGCTACTGCTCAAAACCAGTACATGGATCTACACACAGAGGTGCATGGAGTAGTGATGAGTATGCCAACTCAGTAGTAATGAAAATAAATCAAGTCTGAAGATAAGAAACACACAGCACAAAACACCAATCCACAAAAATAGTAAAATACCGAGTCAATATGAAGTATACATCTAGTACATATGTTTGAAAACCAAATTCCGATAAAAATCCTTTAAACAAGTATATTTTCCAATGTTTCTCAGTACAATTCCCAAATATCTCAGTATGAAAAATAAAGTGAATCATAATCAAAAGCTCAGCAAAATATCATTTTAAACCGCCCGTCGGGCAAAATAATCATTCATAATCAATCCCTCAGCACCTCACCATCACTCAATAACAGTCACTCAGCATCAGCCCCTCGGGCAACCTCACTGTCACTCATGCCTCCCAATCACTCATCACTAGGGAACTCGGCACTCGCACTCAGTAGGTACCTGCGCTCACTGGGGGTGTGTACATACTCCGGAGGGGCTCCTATAGCCCAAGCGCTATAAACAAGCCAAATCATGGCAATCATCACTCAGGCTCTCGGCCTCTCTCATATCACAGATATCCTCACAATATTGGACCTTGGCCTCACTCAGTCACACACTCTGAACATGCCATTCGGTCCATAAATAAACGGGGTTCTCGACCCAAAATAGTATTTCATTCCAAAAAATAATAATATCATCAAATACGAGTGTCAACAATTTCACAAGAAAGACTGAGTGAAAAATCATAATTATTATGTGAGGAATATCAGAAAATAGCTCCAACGGGTTAAAACAGATCGACACTAGGCCCCAAACATGGCTTACAACCCAAATATATCAAAACATAGTAATACTGTAAAACATATGCTTTAAAAGCAATTTCACAACTCAATGGTTGCCTGAAAAGGAACATATTTCCAAATTTCCAATTCGTGCACGCCCTACACTCGTCATCCAGTGTGTGCGTCACTCCAAAACCGTGAAAGGATGCTACATCCGAGGTTTCATACCCTTAGGACAGGATTAAAAGACATTACTTACCTCAAACTAGCCCGAAAAGTTACTCGGCAACACGCTTGCCCCTCGAATCAACTTCTGAGTGCTCCAAATCTATCAAGTTCATATTTTTCACATCAAATTATGCTAAGGGGATGAAACTCAATCGAAAGATATCAATTTTATGCACAAAATACGAAATTAGCCAAAACCCGACCCCCGGGCCTGCGTCTCGGAACTCGACAAACTTTATACCAAAATGGTCCTCATCATCTCACGAGTCTGTACATATAAAGAACTCTGAAATCGGAGTCCAGATGACCCATCAAATCACCCCTAAAAGATCTTTTAAACTCAAGCCCTAGTTTCTCCTTTTTTCCACTGATTTTCCAAATTAAACACTGTTAATTTGGTCCTTAATCACATATAATCGAGTTAATAAGTCCAAAAAAGCTTACCTCAATGATGCACAAACGTTTTTCCCTTCAAAAACCCTCAAAACACTCTAAACCCGCATAATAATGGTGAAAAGAGGGCTAAAATTCGTTAAGTCCCCTTTTTATACTTTTCTGCCCAGGCTTTTCGCACCCGCGGCCTTATTCTTGCACCTGCGGTCCGCACATGCGCTTAAGGCAATCGCACCTGCGACTTTTCACTAAACATTCAAATCCCGCATTTGTGGCCCAGGTATCGCACCTGCGGTCCCGCAGATGCGCCCCAACATCCGCTTTTGCGGTTTTTCCTCCCTATGGCCTCACCGCACCTGCGACCTTCTTGGCCACACGGAAATCACAGTAGCAACACACCAGCAGTTGTTGCTACAATTTTTCAACTCCAAACTTTTCGTTTACCATCCGAAATCAATCTTGAGCCCCTCGGGACCCCAACCAAACATACCAACACATATCATCCAAACTTAGTCGCATCCTCAGAACGCCCAAAATAACATCAAAATACCAAAATCACATCAAATTCAAGCCTATGAACTTTAAATTCCTAAATTCCACCAATGATGCCGAAACCAACCAAAACACATCTGATTGACCTGAAATTTTGCACACATATCTAAAATGACATTACGAACGTGTTCTAACTTCCGGAATTTCATTCCGACCCCGGTAGCTTATTTTCCACTGTCGACCGGAAATCACCAAAAACTAACTTTCGCCAATTCAAGCCTAATTCTACACCGGACATCACACAAATATTCCGAACACACTCATAAGTCCCAAATCACCTAACGAAGCTATCTGAACCGTAAAATCCGCATTTCGAGGTCGTTTACCAATAAGTCAACTTCCAGTTGACTTTTCCAACTATAAGACTATTTTTAGAGACTAAGTGTCTCAATTCCCTTTACAACCATTCTGAACCCGAGTCAACCGACTCTAACACATCATAAACAGTATAACCAACATTTGACAAGGCAAAAACAGTAAATATAATGCAGATTCTACGGAACGACCGGTCGGGTCGTTACACATAGTCTTTTCATATTAATTTTAATAGACTGGTGGCTACTATTGCTAAGCATTAAAAATGCTGGATAAAAAGTAAATACCACTTTAAAAAGTGGCTACCCACATAATGTTTACTGAATAGAGCTAAAAGGGGACTTTACATAACTGTCACAATTTAAAATAAATATAACAAATTCTTAGCATGAAATTCAATATTATAGATATGGCAGGAAAATATTTATATTTATAGCACATAGTTTCATTAAAATAAGAATATTAATTATTAATCCCTAAACATAAGCAATTTGAATGGAAAATTAATAATTATTTGTAAAAAAATCATGTCTTTTTTTCTCTCTTTATTGATTAGCTTTTCTTCTTTTTCTTCGTCTTCTTAGTTTTGTTTTCTGCCGAAGACAATATATTTTAAATTTTTTCCATTCGTTTTATTTTTAATTATCTTTCTTAAGTTTTTCTCTTACTTCTTTCTTCCTTTCTTAACATAAAGATCTTACTTCGATAATAATATACGTTAATATATACAATACGTATATATAAAAATATATTTTGAATTAACACATATAAAATATACAAAAAAAATACATCTTCAATTAAGATGACACTTAGACATGTGAGATATACATAAAAGATATATCTTAAATTTAATTAAGATTATATATATATATATATATATATATATATATATATAATAGCACTTGACATATAAAATACACCCTGAATTAAAATGACACTTGTCATATAAAATATATTTGAAATATATATTAAAAATACTTCTTAAAATAAGATGACACTTCACAAATAAATATACAAAAATTATATACATAAAATACATTTTGGATTAAAGTGATACTTGATATACATAGTATAAAAGATGTATAAATCAATTCATCTTGATTTAGGTGGCATTCAGATATGCATAAGATTTTCAAAAATGGAGTGAAGAAGATGAATGTTGTAAAGGGAGAATGGAGATGGACAAAAAAAGTACTTCCTGTGATTAGTGAGTCAGTTAACTTATTAGATGTTGAGCTTAATTTTTATAATGTGCTATTAATGAAAAAATTGCTCCTTATGAAATAAACAATAAATGGTGCTATTTTTATAAATAATAGTTAAAAAAGGATCAAGCGTGCAAAAAATTCTTGTCAAAAAAATGGGCCAGCCCAGCCCATCCTAGCCCAAGCCTCAAGGGCTTTTAAATTTGGTGGGCTAGGACGGGTTGTCCTGCCATATGAATGGGCCTTAAAATGGCTAGACTAACCCAGCCCTAAGAGGGCCGCGGGCTGGCCCTTCAACTTTTTTTAGAAAATAGAATTTCTTTAAATCCTTAAATATTTTTTTGTGACGTAGTCGATTCATCATATAAACGACTTCTGTTTACTTAGAGTGTACAAAAAGCTCGATATTTGACGAGGAATTTCGTAATTGAAATGTAATTAAATTCTTTATATCTCTAGCTCTTCTTTTTAAAGTTACATACTATTTTCTTAATACTTTTCTTACATGTTCCTCAAATTCAGAGATTGCTTCAATAAGCTTATAAGCTGAGGTTTTCTAATTTAGGATTAACATCATTTGCCGATTTCATCATTACAGTCCATAAGATATTTAAAATTTCTGAAATTTGCTAGTGATCAAACTTTTGTATGTATTTATAATTGATCTTTTTCTATACTAAAGAGCAAGTTAAATATTAATAATATATTAAAGTAATTCTAACTGATCATTGGCCATTCAAAGTAATATTTTCTTTTGAAAAAATATTATTATTGACCACCTAAAACATTTTGAGTTCGTTATTAATCAAGCAAAAGAAAAATTAATTTTGTCATATTACATGCATGTCAAAAATCTAAATTCTAATTAATATGGAAGGGTAAATGAGCAATCTAGGGTTGGGGAATGGAGCTTATCGTTAATAGTTTTTTAGTTTTAAAAAAAATATATTTAATAGTTAATTAATTTGAATTTAATTAATTTTTGGCCCACGGGCCGGCCCAGGACCAGCCTCGGTCAAGCCTCAAGGACCAACACGCTGACTTGGGTCGGGCTTATAAGCCTCAGTTAAAATGGGCTAAAAAAATACTAGCCCAACCCTACCCTAATAACGGGCTGGGTTGGGCTGGCCTAATGGGCCAAGCCCATTTTGACGGCTCTAGTCCTGAAGGGAAAAATGCACAAATAGCCGTTTTTAGGACCCCTATTTAAAAAATGAAGAATTAACCCAATAGCCGCTCACCCAATCATTTAAACTAAAAATAGCCAGTGAAGGTATAATATATGCATAATTTATGTCTTATGTATGTATAATTGTGTATAATCTATGTATATTTCTAAAACAAGAAATAATAAATATGACCGACTATTTATATAATGATCCCTTAAAAAATAATAAAAAACTAACAAACTTTTTGAAGTTTAGTCGTCTTAGAATCAACTTCAGATTGTTGGCTCTTAAATGAGGCTCTCTGAAAGTCTAACTTTAGAGCTACAGTCCAAAGTTTGAATGTAGTTCAAATTCAGACTGAAGGTCTGAAGTTGACTCAAGGTATGAAGAAGACGATGAAGAAGCAACAACAATAGCATGAGATGTGTGAAGTTTGCCAAAACTGGCTAAAATCTTAAATACTTTTTAAAAACTGGATATATTCGATGCAAATTATTCGACTGGTGAGTTTCTGATACTAGATATTTAAAGCAAGCCTACAACAAGATCCAAATTGAACTCTGATTTGATACTAGAACAAATAATTGGTATAACACCAGTTTAGACATGAACATTGCCTAGGAACTAAAGCAAGAAATGCTCTCTTGCTTTTGAATGTTACACAGTTCGAGTAAAAACTTTTAAAAATTATATATTTCTAGTAAATCAACACTAATATCGTTAAAAAAAAAAGGTAACATGTACGATAATACTTCACATCAACTGATTTAAATTCTGAATCAAGTTCTAAAACAATCAACTTGCCTTTATCCCCATACTTCACTCTTTCAACATTTGTATATTTCTAATTCTAAAGAGTCTGGCTTGCTTCGGTAACAATCCAAAAAATCTCTCGGCTGAAGCTTCTAGACATTTTGGAGTGAAAATATTTCAAGTTGTATTTTTTCTATATGTCTTACTAACTGTACAAGTACCTATATTTATACACTGTATATAACTACCCTAACTAACTTAATATTACACATGATTATTTTAGTGGAGTACATGTCTTGGACGGTTGAGATTGAAAGTGCCCAATGGCTCAGATTCATCCATGTGGCAAATAACATGTGCTGCTTATCAGCTCCTTTTGTGCGACCAACCTTGCTGAGTAAAGTCTCAATTGAGAGACTAAAATGGCTTCAAGTAAAAACCCTAGCCTGCCTCGCCTATATCGCCAACACCCCCCTCAAGGTGGAGGGTGAAGAATGAAACCCCAGCTTGCCTAACAGAGGACGATGGAGCGGACCAGAGAGAGGTTTGGTGAAGACGTCGGCAAGCTGTTGATAACTAGTGATTTACACTACTATTTACCCCCATTTTCTTAGGTTTTGAGGCAACAATTGACTTAATTAACTCCACATTTTGATGCAAGTTTTTTGAATTGCAGGAGTTGAGTTAATTTGTAAATATTGATTCAAAATAATCTCAAAAGGAGCAAAACTTGCAAAGTCCATGAACCCAGCAGAAACGGTGCATCACTCACTTTTCCGCCGGAACGTTTGTCACTTCGCTGCAGCGGATTTCTGTCCGCTGCCCCGCTAGCAAACTTCAGAGAGTTGCTTTTCAAGGCAATCTAAAGCGCAGGCCGTACTATTTTTCTGTTGCAGCGGTTTTCCCACCGCTGCATCGTCCAATTATCCGCTGGACGCATTTGATGATCTTCATAGAGTTGGCAAAAATAGGATTTTAAGATTCCGCAATCAGCGGTATTATTCCGCTGTCGCGTTCCAGCCATCGCTGCAACATTTTATTTATCCGCTGGGTGCGAAAAGGAAGAATCAAAAAGCTGTAAAGTTCAAGATCGTTGCTGCGGTCATTAATCCACTGCAGCTGAAGCCTCTTCGCTCCAGCACTCAGAAATACGCTGGGAGCGGATTTTTCGTAGGGGCATTTTGTCCAGTATTTTCAGCCATGTATAAATAGATCTTTTCTTCATTTTTAGGGCATCAGCCGTTTGGAGAACATGTGAACAATACTTTTTATCTATTTTGAGTATTTTTAGCTTAGCTTTAACCATAGTTATTCAATTATTATCTTGTAATTTACATTTATGGGCTTAATTTCATCTTCTACTTGTGTTTCTCCTTCAAATATGAGTAGCTAGACCCTTAAGTTAGGGTTGTGGATCAACCCTAGTGTGGATAATTAATGGGTTTATAATTTTAGGATGATTATGTGTATGGGTGTTTGGTATTTAGCTTAATTTGTGCATATATCTCAGATTTAGTGGTTGCAAACACTATTTCAAGCGTTAATGACTAGGTCACTCTTGAGAAAGAGGACCCAAGTCTAGGTAATTGAGCAAACGTGGTATTGGGGCAAACTCAAGATATTGATAACCCCGATAAAAGGGTGAATGCTAGAGATGTCTACACCCGACTTGAGCCAATTCATGTGCATAAATGAAAACACCCAATTGTGCTTGAGAAGGCCAAATTGGGATAAGTCACCCATATTACCGAGAGGTAGTGGGTGAGTAACTTTACATGAGGTTATTCCTTCCACCCACATTTCACAAGTTCATTCTCAATTCTAGACCCGATAGTTATTCACCTAGGAGGAAGTCACAACCCTAGTCCCTTTATCAACTGAGAAAATCTACAAAAAGATATTAGTTAACTAGTTCATAGTTCAATTAGATTAAATCATAGTACAATTATAACAACCTTATTATGAGAAGTGTAATTAAGAGCATGACACGCCACTTGATCATTTAGACACTCAACTCCCACATTTTTAGCTCCTTGTGGAAATCGATCCCGACCCTTCGGGTAAAAGCTGCATCGACCTCTTCCTTGCTACTGTTTAGTGGTATAGGCGGGAGCCGATCACTTTTTGGCGTCGTTGCCGAGGAGGTTTTACGGTGTTGATTATCTACGTGAATAGTGGTGTCAATTGTTCTTCTTTCCTTCTGTTGCTAACATGTGTGTTTAAATTCAATTCAGGTACAGATGACATATCCTTTGGGAAATATCATTCCGGGGGAGGAGGTATATGACAAATGGAAAGGATGAATTAAATCAAGTAGCTCCACCTCCTAGACGAGGCCGACATGCCAATCTTAATGATGATATCCCAAACCCTCCCCCGCCTCCACCTCCCAGAGCTGCCCCTCGGGTGCTACCAAACGAGGGGTACGCGAGTGCTATTTTCCCGCCTAGAATCCGGACGGGCAACTTCCAAATCACAACTGTGATGCTGACACTCTTGGAGCAGCGTGGGTACTTCACAGGAGCTCCGCACTAGAATGCTTACAAGCATTTAAAGGGGTTCGTTAATACCTGTTGGGGGAGCAAGCAAACAAACGTCTCAGAGGATGCATTAAGGCTTAGGCTATTTCCCTTCTCTCTCTGTGGGAAAGCCCTAGATTGGCTTGAGCGACTCCCCAACCATTCCATATCCACATGGGATGAGTTGGCGGACAAGTTCATTGCTAAATTCTTCTCTCCTGGACACATGGCTGCATTAAGAGATGAAAAATTGTCTTTCAAGAAAGCACCAAAT
Organism: Nicotiana undulata; assembly: GCA_005239495.1. NCBI lineage: Eukaryota > Viridiplantae > Streptophyta > Magnoliopsida > Solanales > Solanaceae > Nicotiana > Nicotiana undulata. The sequence goes on along the minus strand of ML258292.1, from coordinate 71,059 downwards.
GAGCCTCTTCATGAGATATGGGAGCGGTACAGAACCATGGTAAATAAGTGTACAAACAATGACATGACCGATGCCATGATACAACATACTTTCTACCGAGGCATTAATACCACCAATCAGTGTGTGGTCAACCAACTCGCCGGAGGCAACTTTATGAAGCTAACTTACACTGAGGCATGTGACATCTTAGATGAAATGGCTGACACATCGTCAGCATGGCAAAGTAGAGCAACTGTGCCTCAGGGTGATCCAAGTGTTATTAACCTCCACAAAGAGCTTCAAGATCATGGGCAAGCAATTGCCGATCTTACCACCACCATGAATCAACTTGCTAACGCAAAAATTCAACAAATACAAATCCCTAAGCAAGTGCATGCTATGTACGGGGTAAATATTTCGGAGAAAAAGCGAAGGCCTCGTGGGAATCAAATGCAAAACAACAATGACCAATGCGACTAAGGAGTGAATGGGTATAATCAAGAAGAATCTTATGGTGATCAAGGTGAAGATGTGATGTATGACAATAATTTTCAAGGGCAAAGGAACAATCAAGGAATCAATCAAGATTGGAATAATCAAGGTAACAACCAAAGTTGGAACAATCAAAGGCAAAGCAATTGGAACAATAATAACAACTCAAGCAATTGGGGGAACAACAACCAACAATGGGGAGGCAATCATGGAAATTGGGGTGGTAATGGTAATAGGGGGTCGGGCTTTCAAATTCCCCCGAGGTACCAACAACCAAGCAATCCACCCTCGTATCAATCAGAAGGCCAAGGTTCCTCAAGTAATGACATGGGTAGAATTGAGCAAATGTTCAAACAAATGATGGAACGCAATGCGGATTCGAATGCTCAACTTGCCTCCCATAACACCTCCATTCGAAATATTGAAGTTCAAATGGGACAAATCTCACAAGCCTTAAACACACGCCCGAAGGGAGCACTACCTAGTGATACGGTGGTGAACCCCAAGGGTGGGAACAACAACAACAATACCAGTCACGCCATGACAGTGACCACAAGAAGTGGACGAGGTGGTGAGGCTAGTTCTTCAAAGCAAAAGAGAATTGTTGATAATGATGACGACTTGCAAAATGATGCGGTTCCGATTGCGGTTGAACATGTGGTAGAAGAGCCAACAACTAGTGAAGTGAGAATTGATATTCATGATCATGAGGAGGAATTTCAAAGTGACGTGAACCCGTATAGGGAACACGTATTTGCAATGGAGAATTCCGGACTTACCTTATGGGCGCCAAGGTGATAGTTCACACCGACCATGCGGCGCTCCGGTACTTAAGGATGAAAAAGGATTCCAAGGCTAGACTTATGCGACATGTGTTATTGCTTCAAGAGTTTGATTTGGAGATCGTTGATAGAAATGGGAGTGAGAACCAAGTGGCCGACCATCTTTCTCGTTTGGAAGAGCAAGGGAGGCCAAGTGATGGTTGATATTAATGATAGTTTCCCCGATTAACAACTTCTATCCATCTCTTTGCATGATATGCCATGGTTCGCGGACATCGCCAACTACATTGTCACCAGTGTTGTCTCGCTTGAGCTCTCTTCTAACCAAAGGAAGAAGCTTATGCGGGATAACTTGGATTATTATTGGGATGATCCGTATTTGTTCAAGATATGCAATGATGGTGTCATTCAGCGGTGTGTGTTCGAAGAAGAGCAAGTGTCAATTCTTGAGTCATGCCACTCCTCACGTTATGGTGGTCATCATGGAGGGGCAAGGACCGCTTCAAAAGTCTTAAGTTGTGGTTTCTTTTGGCCTACTTTGTACAAGGATGATAGTGAGTTGGTAAAAAGGTGTGATGAATGCCAAAGAATGGGTGGCATATCCAAGAAAGATGAAATGCCTCTCACTACAATCCTTGAGGTGGATATCTTCGATGTTTGGGGAATTGATTTTATGGGGCCCTTTGTTAGTTCATGTGGAAACACCTACATACTTTTGGTGGACTATGTTTCGAAATGGGTGGAAGCCGTGGCTTTGCCCAACAATGAAGCCCGTAGTGTGGTTGGTTTCCTAAAGAAGAATATTTTCACAAGATTTGGACACCCCGTGCCATCATCAGTGATGGGGGTTCTCATTTTTGCAATAGGGCCTTTGATTCATTGTTAGCCAAGTATGGAGTCAATCATAAAGTGTCTACTCCGTACCATCCCCAAGCAAGTGGCCAAGTTGAAGTGTCTAATCGTGAAATCAAGAACATTTTGGCCAAGACAGTGAATGCTAATCGGACTGATTAGTCCCGGAAGCTTGATGATGCTCTTTGGGCTTACCTGACTGCTTTCAAAACACCTATAGGTATGTCTCCTTACCGGTTGGTCTATGGCAAAGCATGTCATCTTCCGGTAGAATTGGAGCACAAGGAACTATGAGCATTGAAAAAGTTGAACTTGGATTGGGATACAACTGCAAATCTTAGAGTTGACCACCTCAATGAGCTAGATGAGTTCAGGTTCCATGCATATGCTAGTTCTTCTTTTTACAAAGAGAAAATGAAGTACTTGAACGACAAATATGCCAAAACCGGGAGTTCAAGGTGGGAGACTTGGTGCTTCTTTTCAATTCAAGGCTTCGTCTCTTCCCGGGTAAACTTAAGTCCAAGTGGAGTGGCCCGTTTGAAGTGGTATTGGTTACACCCTTTGGTGCTCTTGATCTCAAAAACAAGAATGGGGAGATTTTTTGTGTGAATGGGCACCGGGTCAAGCATTATCTTGGAAAATTTGAAGATAGCCACGTGGTGGCTTTGATGAAATTCATTTTAACATGGTAACATGCGTCGTGCCGCGACGTTAAATCAGGAGCTTCTTGGGAGGCAACCCATGCATTTTATTTTCTTTCTTTTTGTTTGTTTTTGGTAGGATATATTTTTGTGAACTAACCATTTGTGACGTTTACTATTTCGCTGTCGCGGAGTGCACTTCGTTGTGGCGATGGAATTCCGCTGCAGCAGTGAAGATGAAAATTCAGCAAATCTGAAAAACCAAAAACGCGTTCAGTGGTAGAAATCTGCTACCGCGCTAGGTAAGGCGGTCATGAGTCCCACTTTTTAGTATATATACCAAGGGACCCCCACTTTTTACCCTTTTCACTCACTTGCTCACAAAACCCTACATAGTTACTGTGCATTTACCCCTTCACTGCTCCTCTAAGGCCTTTAATTTCATCATCTTTATCCTTCATCTTCCTTCAATTACTGGTATGTTTCATGCTTTAATTTTCTTTAGTTAGGTATTTGTTCTTAGTTTTAGGTTGTTTTATTGGGTTTTACTTTTATTTTTCTTTTTGTATAGAGTTATACAACCCTAATCCTTGAAATTGAATTGTTAATGTGTTTTACAATGTTGGGGTAACACTTTCTGTGTTCCTATGTGGGTAAAGGGTGCTTCATATGTACATTTTCATGAAAATTTTCAAATTCTGATGAACCCTAGCCTAAATGCACTGTGCTCTCGACCTCGGCTACAGCATTTTAGAATTCCACTGACAGCGGAGGTCCAAACCATGATGTTTTCAAGTTGATGATTCAGTTGATGAAAGGGAGGGGTGGGACTTTTTCAATACCAGGGTGGTTGATGCAAATGAATATGTGGTGAAAGAGTTATACACAAATGTGGTATTAACCAATAAGGACACATACCTCACCAAAGTTCGCAACAAGAAAACTCTGTACAATGGAAGTGCTTTCAATGACTATGCGGGTTTCGGGAAGGTTGATGAGACTCAGTATTTGGAGAAGGTTAATTAGAAAGATTTGGCTCGCCCGTGGTTGGCTTCCGCCATTGATGCTCCAGGGACTACACCTGATTGGTTAGTTGGAGGCACCCTCATCAAGAGGAATACACTAAGTTTTGAGGCCCGAGGATGGGACACATTTGTGTGCAGCAGGATAGACCCCATACTCCATGATAGTGATATGCCCCTTTCCAGGGCGGTGATAGTTGGGGCTATTATAAACAGTATCTCGATCAATGTTGGGAACATCATGTGCAGAGTGATAGAGCGGGTCGTGAAGAGGAATGAGGCCTCTTATCCTCTCCCCCATTTCCTGACTACGTATTTCCGAGACAACGAGATCGAGGGGAGGGATTTTGATACATTTGTGAAGCCCCGGACAACTTTCTCTTGGTATCATTTGAAGGGTTCAGACAACCCCAAGCAAAGAGGGAAAGCCTCCACCTCTGCAGCCCCTGGTACTTCCACATCCACAGAGCCTTCCGCTGCTGCTGAAGGCTCCGTTCCTTCTGAGGGGCCCACTGCTGCTGTTGTCCCTGATCCTCCATAAGACCCTACTGTACCCATACTAGTCTCAGTGCCATCATCATCCACCTATCCTCAGACAGCCCTGAAGGTGTCCCACACTCTAGTTGGTATCACCAACTGGCTGCAGGTAGCTTCATCTAGACTTTCTGATCTTTCATCTACAATTGCAGCTCAGTTAGCTCCGGCGACCATTGCATTGCCTCCGACTCTGGAGGACACATTGAGGAGCATGGTGGATAACCAGAAGAAAATCTTGGAGACAATGGAGAAACAACAAGCATAGATCACTTATTTGGGGAAGTATGTGAAGAAAATGAAAAAAGGCCCAAGATGATTCAAAGAAGGTGCAGAAGAAGATGTTGGAGACTCAGGAAGATTTGGTGAAGGAGATGGCCAAGGTTGCTGCTGCGGGGGACATCCCCCTTGATCTATTGCTAGGAGAGCCCAGACCCACTGACCCAGTTGTGGATGAGGCAGACCTTCCACTGGCTCCAGTTCGTAGAGTTTCCATTCCTCAGACGGAGGACATGGAGATTCAGCTAGAGGAGCCCGGGGGCTAGACTTCCATACAGGCACATGACCCTCCTATCACCACTGGCGCAACACCTTCTTCCTCAGCCCTTGTTGACCCTTCTCCTATGCAGTCTGAGGCACCATAGGGAGTTTCTTCTTACTCTCTATCACCCTTCTCCCCTAATTTATTTTTGGTTAGTTAGCATTGAGGACAATGCTAGCCTTTGTTGGAGGGGGTGGCCTCTAATTGGTGGTTGGTAATTTCAGACAATTTGATAATTTTTGGGTTGTAATAACTGTTAATACTCTTTTTCTTTTTCTTATTTACATTTCCGCACTTTTAATTTTAGTATGTATATATCCAGATTCCCTACCTTATCATATGTATATATTCATCCCCTATTGTAAATATTCATTTTTGGTTTTTCGTATTTTATATTTTATAAATCTTTAGCTTTTGCCATTTATAGTCTAACTTCTTATTTTATTTAGTAGCTTCTTTTTAATTTGCAACTTCTTCTTTTCCTTTTTGGGCTGTCAATAAGCCCCTGGTTTTCTTAAGGCCACGGTTCTTTCCAGGGGTGGAAATTGTGCGAACCGACTGTCTCTTCCTTACGACAGACAGTGTGACGACCTTCTTAAGGGATTGAGTCAGTTTTTCATTTTTTCTTTTTGTTTTTGTTTTCTTTCGTTTCAGTAGTAGTGAATAAATGTGATTTAAATAGAGATTCACTTGGCACCGACATATTTACCTTTGACCTTATGGTTAAAGACAGATTACAAATGAGGCTAGTTCTAGTTGTGACTCTTAGAGTCTTTAGTTGATTGAAACTGTCGTCAGGTGGTATTCATGGCCATATTTGAGTTTTCAATTTGAACCAAGATTGTTGTGGGACCTCGACTCGATACTCTTTAGCAATCCTAAGGCTTGTGAGGTGAGGTAATTGCATATCCCAAGTGCCGTGCCTAAAAGTCTAGAACTTGCCCCGAGTGTTTTTCTAGGCGAAATCTTAAGTGAACTCGACTTGTGAGATGATCATAGGCCTTCCTTGACTCCTTACTAAAATTGAAAGACCTCTTTAGCCTACCTTGATATGATCCCTAGTCAACCCCTTTTGAGCCTGAGACGATTTGTTCAAAAACCATGTTGTAAACCTTCACCCGTTCTCTAACGACCCTCTCTTGGCACCCTTTCTTTCCTTGAGCACTCTTGATGAAGAATAGGCAAAAATCATAAGTTTGGGGGAGAGACGAGGATTTGCATAAGTGATGAAAGTCTTGGTGATAAAAAATGGGCCAAAGAAAAGGTTGAAAAGCAAGATGAACCAAAAAGAAAAGAAAGGGTGAGAGGAAAACAAAAGAAAATCAAAAGTTTGAAAAAGAGGTTGAGATAATGGGAAATAAAGAAAGAGGGAGGAAAATGAGCCCAAAACAAAAGAAAGAGTGATTATGAGTCTCTCTAAGTTCCCCAAAAAAAATGTGTGACTCAAAGAGTCAAGAGTAAAATGTGCAAAAATGTAAAAAATTGGAGTGCTTAAGGGAAGGTTTTCTACCAAAGTTTATCATGACCACATTTGATACAAGTAGCCTCCATTACATCCCGACAAATCCCTATAGGATCTCAAGTTGAGTGAACTTACATTAGTGGTGATTTACACGAGGGGCAAGCTTATGGTACTTAAAACCGGACTTGAGGCGTTCATTTGAGAGCGAAGAGAGTACCCCATGATAAACCCAATGTTGAGAGTTCATTCTTTATGGTGAGGTGAGCCCAAGGAAATTAGAGGAGGAAGAGTCTGGGATCCACAATGATTGAGGTGAAAGAGAGATGCTCTATGACGACCTTAGTCAACTCTTGAAGCTTTGGTGTCACGTTAGATCTAGTGAGATAGAAAATCATTGCATGAGTTTGTCAATAATACATTTGTGTTGAGGATAATTGTTAGTCCCAATTGAAGCTTGATGAATCACATATTAATGGCTGAAATACTTTCTCTTTTCTTGTTACGGAAGTGCGAGTTATTTTGTTTGCTTAAGGACAAGCAAAGACTTAAGTTTGGGGGAGTTGATAACTAGTGATTTACACTACTATTTACCCCTATTTTCTTAGGTTTTGAGGCAACAATTGGCTTAATTAACTCCACATTTTGATGCAAGTTGTTTGAATTGCAGGAATTGAGTCGATTTGTAAATATTGATCCAAAATGATCTCAAAAGGATCAAAACTTGAAAAGTCCCTGAACCCAGCAGAAATGCTGCAGCACTCACTTTTCCGCTGCAACGTTTGTCACTTCGCTGCAGCGGATTTCTATCCGCTGCCCTGCTAGCAAACTTCAGAGAGTTTCTTTTCAAGGCAATCTAAAGCGCGGTCCGCACTATTTTACGATCAACGGTATTATTCCGCTGCCGCGTTCCAGCAATCGCTGCAACATTTTATTTATCCGCTGGGCGCGGAAAGGAAGAATCAAAAAGCTGTAAAGTTCAAGATCGCTGCAACGGTCGTTAATCCGCTGCAGCGGAAGCCTCTTTGCTCTAGCGCTCAGAAATACGCTGGGAGCGGATTCTCTGTAGGGGCATTTTTGTCCAGTATTTTCAGCCATGTATAAATAGATCTTTTCTTCATTGTTTAGGGCATCAGTCATTTGGAGAACACGTGAACAGTACGTTTTAGCTATTTTGAGTATTTTTAGATTAACTTTAACCATATTTATTCAATTATTATCTTGTAATTTACATTTATGAGCTTAATTTCATCTTCTACTTGTGTTTCTCCTTTAAATAATAGTAGTTAGACCCTTAAGCTAGGGTTGTGGCTCAACCCTAGTGTGGGTAATTAATGGATTTTCAATTTTAGGATGATTATGTGTATGGGTGTTTGGTATTTAGCTTAATTTGTGCATAAATCTCAGATTTAGTGGTTGCAAACACTATTTCAAGCCTTAATGACTAGGGCCACTCTTGAGAAAGAGGACCCAAGTCTAGGTAATTGAGCTAACGAGGTATTGGGGCAAACTCAAGAGATTGATAGTCCCAATAAAAGGGTGAATGCTAGAGATGGCTACACCCGACTTGAGCCAATTCATGTGCATAAATGAAAACACCCAATTGTGCTTGAGAAGGCCAAATTGGGCAAAGTCATCCATATTACCGGGAGGTAGTGTGTGAGTAACTTTACTTGAGGTTATTCCTTCCACCCACATTTCACAAGTTCATTCTCAATTCTAGACCCCATAGTTATTCACCTAGGAGGAAGTCACAACCCTAGTCCCTTTATCAACTGAGAAAATCTACAAAAAGATATTAGTTAGCTAGTTCATAGTTCAATTAGATTAAATTATAGTACAATTACAACAACCTTATTATGAGAAGTGTAATTAAGAGCATGGCACGCCACTAGATCATTTAGACACTCAACTCCCACATTCTTAGCTCCCTGTGAAAATCGATCCCGACCCTTCGGGTAAAAGCTGCATCGACCCGTTCCTTGCTACTTTTTAGTAGTATAGGCGGGAGCCGGTCAACTGTGAGTGGGATGGAACAAAAGTTAAGGAGATCAAACCAGCCTGAAATTGTTGACGCACGAAGTGGCAATCAAGCTCCACATGATTCGTGCGTTCATGAAAGACCAGATTTTTAGCTATGTGAATCGCAGCCTAACTATTTGAATGAAGAGGAACCGACAAAGACGGTGGAATAGAAAGGTCATCAAGAAGACGAACAAGCTAAGTGAGCTCGGCGACAACCCGACGCATAGATCTGTATTCAGCTTCAGCGGAGGAGAGGGAAACAAACGGTTGCTTCTTGGATTTCCAAGAAATAGGGCAACCACCAAGGCTGATAAAAACCCACTAATGGAACAACGAGAGTCCGGGAAAGAACCCCATTCGGAGTCGCAAAAGGCAAGCAAATCAATAGACGGAGCAGCAGTCATGAACGAGCCCATGCCAAGGTCAAGCAACATATAACGAAGGCAATGAATAGCAACAGAGAAGTGAGAGTCACGCGGGGCCTGCATGAATTGACTTAAGTGCTGAACGCCAAAGCTCAAATCTGGGCGAGTGTGGGTCAAAAAATTCAATATCCCCAAAAGGCGACGATACACAATAGGGTCATAGATAAGAGCACCATCATCAGTATGGAGCTTAATGGAAGGATCCATAAAAGAAGAGGCAGTGGCTATACTAAAACAATCGAACTCAGAAAGAAGCTTAAGGGCAAACTTGCGCTGAGTCAGAATAAGCCCAGAAGACTCACAAAGAACCTCCATTCCAAGAAAAAAAGATAAGTTCCCTAAGTCTTTTATTTTGAATTCAGCATCTAGAAATAATTTCAAATCATCCAATTCTGCCACATTATTGCCCGTAAGAAGGATATCATCAACATACACAGCCACCAAAGAAATAGAATCCCCAGACTTCTTATAACATAGGGAATAATCGTTCAAAGAATGACTAAAACCTTTAAAATTGAGAGCAACAGTGAGGCGAGCATACCATTGTCGTAAGGCTTGCCGAAGGCCATAAAGATATTTCTTTAAACGAGAAACCATATTAGGAGTAGGAGGAGAAATCCCAGCCGGGAATTTCATATAGACCTCCTCATGTAAATCACAATGTAGAAACTCATTATTAACATCTAATTGATACAATCCCCAACCTTTCTTAACTGCCAAGGCTAAAATGCAGCGAATAGTGGTCATCTTGACCACAGGTGAGAAAGTCTCCGTAAAATCAATGACTTCACGTTGTGTATCACCTCTAATAACAAATAGAGCTTTTAAACTCTCTACACTCCCATCAAACTTCAACTTTACCTTATAAACCCATTTACAAGGGATGACTTTCTCCCAACAGGTAAAGTAACAACTTCCCAAGTTTCATTGGCTAAAAGAGCATCAATTTCCTTACCCATAGCTTCCTGCCAACCTGGGTGTGAAGCTGCCTCAGAATAGGAAGTAGGATCATGGACATGAGGTAAAATGCTTAATAGTTTCTAGTTGGAAGGAGATAGAGTAGCAAAAGAAAAATGTCGTGGAAGGACAGGAGAAAGGAAGCAGGAGGTGGACACATCAGTAAGATGAATAGCACCACAAACATAGTCAGCTAGGTCGGCAGGAGTTTTGTGCTCTCTGAAAGACCTGCGTAGGGATGTTTGAAAAGTAGGGGAAAGAGAAGGAATAGGGGAAACAGAAGTGTGAGGAGGAGAAGACAAAGAAGGAACATAAGAGGGAGAGGCAGTAGAAGGAGTAGACTGTTTAGCAGGAGTAGATGAAGAGGGAGAACTAGGAGAAATAACTAGAGAAGGTGGAGAGAAAGGGGTAGAAGAAGTATGTATAGGATCACAGGAGGAGGGAGATGCAGGAAATATAAGTGGAGGTGTATCTTGTAAAAGGGAAAAGGGAAAAATAGTTTCATGAAACACAACATTTCTGGAGACAAATAGTTTGCGAGTCTGGATGTTGAGTAGTTTGTAACATTTTTTACCATAGGGATAGCCTAGAAATATACAAGCATCAGCTCAAGGATCAAGTTTGCCTCTATGGTGGGACAAAGTAGAAGCAAAACACAGGCAACGAAAGCTGCGTAGAAAAGTATAGTCAGGAGCCTTATGAAATAGAACTTCATAGGGAGTTTTATAGTCAAGAAGTTTAGTAGGAAACCTGTTTATAAAAAAAGTAGCAGTCAAGTGACATTCACCCCAATAACAAATGGGGACTTGAGACTGAAATAGCAAAGCCCTACAGGTTTCCAAAAGGTGTTTGTGCTTCCTCTCAACAACCTCATTCTGTTGAGGGGTGGCAACACAGGAAGTCTGATGTATGATGCCTTTAGAAAGAAGGTAAGCAGTGGAAACAATGCTACTACCCATTTCACAGGCATTGTCAGACCTAATATTTTTGATTTTGGTGTTAAATTGGGTTTCAACCATAGAAATGAAAGATTGTAGAATAGTGAAAGCGTTGCTTTTATTACTCAACAAAGAAGTCCAAGTAACCCTACTATAGTCATCCACTATTGTGAAGAAATACTTAAAACCATCATGAGTGGAAGACTTGTAAGGACCCCAAGTATTAATGTGAATCAATTCAAAAACACGTGAAGAAGAACTAGTGTTAGTAGGAAAAGGCAATTTATGTTGTCTGGCCATGGGGCAAATAGTACAAGGAAAATCATTCAAATTAGAATTGAGTTGCATACAACTAGGAATGTACTTCATACTGGATGGTGGCAGATTCCCCAGTCTAATATGCCACAAATTTGTGCAAGAAACTGCAGAAGTAGACATAGAAGCATTAGAACTAGATATTGAGGGTAAAGTAGCAAATTTAGTAAAATGAGTGACTAAAAGTTTATTTTGTGTGTGCAGGGAAGCAAAAGACTCTGCAAGTTGATGAGTGGAATGAAGAAGATACAATCGAGCCTGGATTTCACCGAGAACCAGTGGCCTTCTCAAAGAAAGGCCCTGTAAGAAACAGGAGGAGTCACTAAAGGTAAGAATATAATGAAATTGTTTGCAGAGTTTATGAGCATAAATTAAGTTGAACTTAAAATGTAGTACAAATAGGACTGTGTGTAGAGTAACTTTAACTCTTTGCGAATTAGGCAAAGTTACATTGATAGGTTTAGCAAGGGAGTGTGACATTAGACATAATGGTAAGATCAAAACTCATGTGTTCTGATGCTCCAGAGTCAATGATCCAGAAATAAGTTTTGGTAGGCTTAGGAAAAGAAGCATAATGAGGTAGGAAAATACCAGCACAGTTGGCAGTTGCCTGAGTGTCAGAAGATGATGCACCATGTTGGCCAACTTTGACATGTTGAAGCATTTCCATTAATTGAGCAAGTTGATTCTGAGTAATTCCAATTGTAGCTTCATTTTCACTTGTATTCATCTGTCCTGTAGTTTCCTCAGAAAATATTGCATTCCCTTAAGCTCAAGAATGATATTTGGGTTGTCTGTTGGCTGCAGGTTTGGAATTTTGTGGATATCCATGAAGCTTGAAACATCTCTAAATGGTATGCCCTGCTTTCTTGCAATAGATACAGAAAAGTGTCATTCTATAGTCCTAATTGCTTCTATGAGAATTGAATCCATTTCCTGCATTCATATTGGATTTATGCCTATTCTGACCAAAATGCTGCCCAGGCACAACAAAGGAACTAGATTCACTAGGATACTGTCACGACCCGAAATCCCACCTTCAGGCCGTGATGGCGTCTAACGTTGAACTCGCTAGACAAGCCAACGTTTTAAATGAATTGACATATTAACAATTAAAAACAAAAACGCTAACTAGATAATCATGATAAGAATACAGAAGTGTAATAGATTCTAAAACTAAAATAGCCAATTTCGTAGAAATCCCTTTAAGTGCAAAACCCAGAAATGGAGTCACAATCTCACGAACCAGACTAAGATTTGGCTAAAAACAACTGTTTGAAATAAAATGGTACATCTGTATGGAAATACACAAAATGGCAGAAAGAAAGGATAGAAGGTGACGTCAAGGCCCACAAACGTCTGTGGGTCTACCTCGATGTCGCCTGCGTGGACTGAAGGATACTCCCTCTAACGGTGTCCACTGGGTCCGGCCGCGTAATCTGCACAACATAAAGAAGTGCATGTGTAGCATCAGTACAACCGACCCCATGTACTGAGTAAGTGCCGAGCCTAACCTCAGCGAAGTAGTGACGAGGCTAGGACACGACGACAAATAATACCTGTGCAGTTCAACAATATAACAGGAAATAAACAAGAAACACAGCTACGGGGAAGAACATGCTGGGGATAAATGGGAAACAATTACCAAAACAATAGAATAAGGTAATAACTGAAATGTAGAACTAAAGGCAGGAATTAGTAGCTCGAAACAAGTAAATACACAGCAAAAGGCACGACATGTCCCCTCGTGCATAGCCTCACCATCACTCGGCACAGAATGTCCCCTTGTGCATAGCCTCACAATCACTCGTCACAGAATGTCCCCTCGTGCGTAATGTACACAGGAACACCAATTCAATATGAAGGTTTAACAATACGAAGTTCTAAATGTGCAAAAATAACCAACAAAATTCTATCGTCCCGGCAAGGGACTCAGCTATAACCAATCTCACTCAGAGGTATAATTTCAACAATAAAAATCATCAACTGAACAACTAATCAATACCTTCCCACGTCATGAAACAACCTCAACGTATCACTTCTAAATAACCAATTATTCATAACACAGAGAATATCAAGAACACGGTATAAATCATCACATTTGACTCACGGGCATGCTTGACCACAACACATAGGTGCTCGTCACCTTACCTATACGTTGGACATGGAATACACATAGCAAATAAGACTCTATACCTATTCCTTCAAGATAAGGTTAGGCCAAACACTTACCTCGACTCCAAGAATGCAAATCAAGCCTCTAGCACCGCTTTCCCTCTCGAATCCAACTCCGAAATGATAGTATCTAGACATAATCGACTCAATAATATCAATAATGACTCAATAATTCAATTCCAAAGCCTATTTATACATTTCCCATAATTCTTCCAAAAATACCAAAATTCGACCCCGGGCCCGCTTGGTCCAAACACGAGGTTCGAACTAAAACCCGTTCACTCATTCCCCCACGAGACCGAATATACAATTTGTTTTGAAATCCGACCCCAAAACGAGGTTGAATTCCCAAAAATTGGAAAAACCCTAACTCTACCCAAAAACCCCAATTTCTACCTTTAATTTCATGTTCTTAGGCCTAAAATCTAGTGATTATTGATGAAAAATGGAAGAAAATAGAGCTAAGTTTACTTACCTATGAAGCTATGAAGGAAGAGCTCTTCAAAATCGCCTATGGGGTGTGGGGAAGAAGGAGGGTAATGAAAATATGGTAGAAATCCCGTGTTGAATTCTGTTTTGGGGTTTTTAAAATGACTGGATGAAATAACTTTATGCGATCGTAGAAGGGAGGGTGCGATCGCATAGAGGCCTGAACCCTATGAACTGCGATCGCGGGCTTAAAGGTGCGACTGCAGAGAGTAAGCTACCCAGCCCCCACCCAGACCTCCTGTACCCTTATGCGATCACGGACTGTGCTATGCGATCGCATAGAGGAGCTGACCTCCCCCCTAACTTAACACTATGCGATCGCGGAGATGCCTATGCGATCGCATAGTGTAATGCATCAGACACCAGCAATTGAAAATTTTCATCAGATTTTTCTAACACTTTTGCACCCCGGCACCTAACCGAAACTCACCCGAGCCCTCGGGGCTCAAAACCTAATATACACGCGACTTCAAAATCATCCTACAGACTTATTCAAGTAATAAAACCACCAAAATATCATCAAAAACAACGAATTAAGCTCCAAAATCTATAGAATTTCCTCAAACTTCATAAACTATCAAATTTTCCATTTTTGATCCGAAACACGTCAAACCAAGTCCGTTTCTTACCAAATTTTACAGACAACTCATAATAACCATATTAAACTTGTTCCGGGCTTCGGAACATAATACGGGCCCGGTAACACAGGTTTCACATCAAATTCCATTTTCAAAAGTCTTTATAATTTTCCTTAAAAACTCATTTCTCGGACTTGGGACCTCGGAATTCGATTCCGGGCATACTCCCAAGTCCCATATTTTCCTACGGACTCTCCGGGACCGTCAAATTATGGGTTCGGGTCCGTTTATCAAAAATGTTGACCAAAGTCAACTTTATTCAATTAATTATCATAAATTCAACTTTTTAATCAAATTTCCATATAAAAGCTTCTCGGCTATGCACCCGGACTGTGCACGCACAACGAGGTGAGATAGACGGAGGCTTTCAAGGCCTTGGAACACAGTTATAGTTAAATTTACACAGGATGACCTTTTGGGTCATCACGGATACTGTGCAATGTTTTGTATACTCATTTGTCTCTCTTCTTGTAAAAGTAATAAATAGGCTCTGTAAATAAGTAGGGGAAGGGTGCATCATCATTATACTTTCCCTAATTCCAGTATATGTCTCATTTAACCCTATTAAAAACTGAACTAATTTTTGTCTCTCTTCAATAGCATGCTTTTTTTCAAGTGACCCACATTTACAGTCTACGCAAATACGTACAACCCTTCAACTCTATTTCATCCCATATAGCTTTCATTTTGTTAAAATACGTAGCAATATTACTGGATCCTTGCACAATTTCTAATAATTGTTTTTACAATTCAAATGACTGTGCGAGATTAGATTGACCATACCTGTCGTCCAACTGTTTTCACAAAATCCTCACTGATTTAGAGTGAATTACACTTGACATAATCTCAACTATCATAGAATTAAGCAGCCACGCAAACACCATATCATTGCATCTAATCCAGTATTTAAGTTCTGGTGCTCCATCTTTACGTCTAGGTAGGGTTTCATCAATGAAACCTAGCTTATTCTTTGCTGATAATGCAATTAACACTGATTTTCTCCATCCTCCATATCCAGATCCATCAAAAGGAGGAGACACAAGTGCCATACCAGGAGAATCAGAAGCATACAAGTAATATGGATGATCATAATCAATTTTCTCCATTCGAGTCGCGATTACAGATGCAGAATCAGAAATGATACATGAAGATGCAGAAATTCCTGTAGAATCCAGCGAAACAGGATTCGAGACAGAGATTGGAGTAGAATCCAGTGAATTCAAATGAAACTGGATTATAAATCCAGAAAAAAAAAAATGAAAATTATTGTTGAACAAATAAAATCTAGATCTAGAGATCTAGCTCTGATACCATGTGAAAATTATAGGAAGCTTCTAGACATTTTGGAGTGAAAATATTTCAAGCTGTATTTTTTCTATATGTCTTACTAACTGTACAAGTACCTGTATTTATACATTGTATATAACTACCCTAACTAACTTAATATGTACACATGATTATTTTAGTGGGGTATATCTGTCTTGGACGGTTGAGATTGAAAGTGCCCAATGGCTCAGATTCATCCACGTGGCAAATAACATGTGCCACCTATCAGCTCCTTTTGTGCGACCGACCTTGCCGAGTAAAGTCTCAATTGAGAGACTAAAATGGCTTCAAGCAAAAAACCCTAGCCTGCCTCGCCTATATTGCCAACATAACACTAGTCAATTTGGGGATATCATATACTCTACAGATATGCCGTAACAATCACTAGTTTGGTCTCGTACCGCACAAAGTAACTTGATAGCCGAACCACTCCCGAGGCGAATAGTACCTTAGAGATCGATCGAACATCGATCGACTGAGAATCCCACACAACAGAAGCGGACTGTGTCAGTATTTATCTACGAGAGGCGCACTCGCACCCTAGGCTTCCCCTTGTAAATCAAATCAAAATATAAGATGTTTGGCTCTCATATTCCGTGCGTATCCCATAATTTACTTGGGAAACTAGAGGAGGGTGTGGGTTTTTGTTCTTATACCATATTTTAAAATTTTGAATTTAAAATTATCAAATTGCTTTATTCAAAATTTCATGTGGTGTTATTGCATAATTGAGTTCTAACTTTTGAGAAAAGCTGCCGAGCATGTAGTTCTTATTTACTATTTATTTGACTTTTTTTTTATGAAATTAAAATATATTGATTTATTCCCAAAAGGAAGAAAAACTTGGACTTGGTTTGAGTCAACTTCAAAATTCTTAGGAGATACTGGATATTCCTACAATATGTATTTAAAAAGATTGTGTCACCACCAAATTTTATATGATCAGACAATGATATTTACAATGACTGATTGGTATTGAGGTAACCCTCCACTGAAAAACATGCCACAATAATATAGTATTAACGTTGCTTAATATTCATGCCATTTGGAGTATTAAGTATTAATGTTGCACGATAATCACGCCACATGGAGTATTTTAGTATTAATGTTGCTCAATATTAAATTGGTTACTCCATGCCTCACAACTAAAGATGGCAAAATGGATAAAATGTGTAAGTATCTTTCCATATAATTCCTTCAAAAAAGAGGAATTATCAGAAACCACTATTATACAATGACTATTAACTTTCTATAATTACTATATATATAATTACTTCTTATAGCTATTATTCAGTTGTTACGGTAGTGTATTTATTGTATTCCTGCATGATTACAACAACAAAAAGCGTCTAAAATCACGGTTGTCCAGCTGTACGCGCATGTATTCACATGTATTCGCGCCGTGTATTCATGAATACAACAGCAAAAAGCGCCTAAAATCATGACGGCCTAGTTGTACGCGCATGTATTCACATGCATTCGTGCCGTGTATTCATGAATACAACAACAAAAAGCGCCTAAAATCAGGGTAGTCCAGCTGTACGTGCATGTATACGCGTTGCTGTATTCATGAATACAACAGTAAAAAGCGCCTAAAATCAGGACAATCCAGTTGTACGCATATGTATTCACTTCTATTCGCGTCATGTATTCATGAATAGAGTAACGATAATCACCTTAAAAATAGGTATGTCTAGTTGTCTAAGAGAGAAGAAAAACATAAATAATGTATTTCATGCATTATCCTATGCCTCAATGGAAGTATATATCATAAATACTTATTTTGCTATAAAATATAAAAGATATCTATAGACAATAATATTTTAAAATAATTATGATTTATAATAAATAGGGTGTATACAATTGCTATAGGAGGTTAAATTTCCTTCAAAAAATGGATTAGATACTTGATCCACTTAAAGCGGGTCAAAACTCATATTATCCGGTAAGAAAATGAATGACCCGCGGTAAATGATCTATTATATGATGAAATTAACTAATAACAACTTACCTTTCATTTCTGCAAAAGGATGTTTCCACGGCTCGAACTCGTGACCTACTGGTCACATGGCAACAACTTTACCAATTACGCCAAGACTCTCCTTCATATTTATAATTATACCTACTCTCCATCGTTAGTGTAAATATTTATAACTATCAAGTCGCTTTTATCTATTGTCATATGTAACCTGTTTTATTTAAGATTATAAATTCTACTTTGTACGAAGAATTACTTGTAAATATATTTTGAGTGACATGATTATGTAAATTTTTTGGTGTAAATAAGTTAAAGGGATTTTTTTCTTCCTATACCATATATGAAACCTTATTACTAAATATATTTATAGTATCTAAATTACACGCCATGTCCACGTTTTTTCTATAATTTATGTACCATTCATATATTGGGCATAAAAAAAGGTAGATTCTTCCCTAAAATACGTGCGAAAAATAAGGACCAAATCTTCTGATTGATTTATTCAACATTAAATTCCAATTTTGAAATGGAAAGGATATCTCACATCTGCGAAATTTACTCTCAAACTACAATTTAAAATTAAAAAAAAAAGAACGATCAGCTTCAACGAACTAAATTCAAATTGTAGAATTCAGACCTTCGAGATTCAACAAGTCGAAATTGCTACATTTTGTTCTTCATCGTTTTCAGAAATTGGCGATCATATATATGTTCTTCATCTTTTCTTCTCTCAATTCCACCATTGACAGCCATTAAAAAGCTTGAAAGCTTGAATTCAAATTTGGGTTTTCAAAAATCATTATTTGTTTGGATTGGGTGTTGTTGAAAATAATCGGGAATATGGTTTGGAGTTTATATCTCAATTTTGAGGGTTTTTGGTGAAGATTGGACTTGGTTTTGACTGAATTTCAAATTGAATCTCGAAGAAGAAGAAGAAGAAGACATATTACAGATATTGTAGATAAATTATAGATAAATTGTAGTTAAATTGTAGATAAAATGTAGAGAAATTGTAGTTAAATTATAGATTGTAGATAACTTATATACAATCACGACATTGAGTGTGTCCAGAATGTAGATAATGTATAGTTTTTTTGTAGACAAATTGTATTCTAACATCATAATAACTACGTTAAATATAACTACAAAATTTTCTCTTCATCAACAAAAATTCTACAAAAAAATTCCTTGCGTAAACGGTCCAAAGTTCCGCCTCTTATTTTTCTGTTCTCAACCGCCAAAAAACAAGCAAGAGAGCCTCTAATTATTCTCGATGCCTAATTGCTACTGATTTCATTGTTGCATTATAGGGTGAACCTCTTGTATTTGAAAGTTTACATGAGCTGCCATCCTTGTTTGTTGTCTCCTCAAAATTCCACCCAGTTGCTCCTGCCGTATGCACTGTCCAGTACCAATATTTTTTGGTGATCTTGCCTTTCAACTAAAGTTGATACGATGAGAAGAAGAAGGAATGGAGAAGAGGAAGAAAGGGGAGGAGAAAACGGCTGGTTACGAATTATGGGGAGAGAGAAACGTGGGATATATGGACACCTTTAATTAAGGAGTAAAAAACTGCCCATTAATTATACCCTAAATCAATTATGGTATAAAATCGGTAATTTAGTATACTAAGTGTAATTAAGTCAAACCTTAAATATTGAGGGTAATAAGGTTTCCTATGTGGCATAGGAATGTAAAAATTCCTAAGTTAAACTATATCATAAGCGAAAGATTCAAATCTTGTTGAAATCAACTCACTCTTGTCGCTTTTGCTTTTAATAACAAGTGAAAGAAAAGGAGAATTTTAGCATAAAATAAAAAGTTAAAGTTGTTACTCACTCTTCAATTTTCTTCATTGACAGGTTGACTCTGTCCTTACTCCTTAGTTATACTTTCACATGATCATCTTTCTTTCACCAAAAAGTAGAGGGAATAATATATTTACTTCTTCCTCTATTGTTCTAGGAAAGAAAAAAAATATCGTTACGAAACACTTTTTCCTTTAATAGGTTTTACATGGCGCGAGATCAAATTATTCGAGACTTCAATATGAGTATCGAACATCAAACACCGAATACCGAGTGGAAAAAATAAACCTTTCTTCCTCTATCCAGCAATGTGATTGTATACGGTCAAAACTGAGTTCGCCCCTTGCGTGACTAATCGAGACTAAAATATGTTAGATTAAAGTTCGACCTCAAATTATATCAAACCGAGGTGCGAGGTTATATCACTAAGTTCGAGATCCCAGGACGAACAAAATCGAGATCGAGGGAAATTTGCCGAGTCGAATAACAGAAGGACGAAATATCCGCAATCGGTTGGCGGAAATCTCGGCACGTATCAAGGATAGGCCGATTAATTAGCAAATCATGAGATTTTTCTACCTTATATAAAATTATATCAAGAGTAGGACTCCCCTATTATATAAAAAAAGTCTGATCATTTGTATAGGGACACATTACGTAACATAAAGCAATATACTGTCATTTTCTAGCTTTTATCATTTTGTTATTCTGTTCATACATCAGTGGAGACATCTCTTGGTTCGAGGGTGATCGAACTCGAGGGCCAAGGTTGTTGGATTTGTGTCGTTTTGCATTTATTCTTTTATCGTCAGTTTCAATATCAATCTGTTTACTTAATTTGTATCAAGTTATATCACGTTTCCTTAAAACCGCGCATAAATTCGACTGTTATCCAATTTTCAGGGGAAACATTAATAAATATAAAATAACATTCCTTTTGTACGTATGTATTATCATATATAAGACGTGTTTGCAACTAATTTTGTTATGCAAAGTCCAACGCTTAAATAATACATTTTCATAGTACAACTTAATAGATCACAAATGAAATGACTAATTTTATAATTAATATGCATTGAAGATAAGTACTGGACCAATCAGTTTCTTGATTTATAGACTTCATTAAACAAACAATTGAAGATTATAAAGTCAAAAATAGAATTAGTGAGAGTTGACCAAACAGTTTATCTGTGTATGCAATGATCACAAGAATATACCAAGATTTCCTACTTTTAGATTTTAATATTCTCTAATTTTGTTAGTGCTAATGCATGTTTATTAATCCTTAATTAAAAATTAATTTAATTCTATTCAGCAACAAAATGATAGGAGATAGTCAATGCAGTGATCATGTCAAAGGTTTTGTGATACACCTATTTAACCTTGTTTCCTTCTTTATTTAGTATGATACAAGGAACTTAATTTCATTTTTGAATCATTTCAGAGGTTCAAAATAGATCACTAATGCCTGCTTTTAATTACATAAGAAGTTCATCACGTATTAAGAGAGCACTAAGCTGGAAAGAGTTAGTTTTCTTTTCTTTCCTTTTGTGTTTTCTTTGGCATTTTTCAAGAATGTGAAATACATGCATATGAAGGCGAATTCAGGATCTGGAGTCAGTAGATTCAGAATGAGCGTAATCTTTTTATATGTATACATTTAAATACTTTTACGTATGTATATATAGTTCGATCTGAAAGCAATGGGTTCGGTTAAACCTACAAAACCGTGTCTGTTTAAATGCACGAGTTAATCTTGCATTTTTGTGGTTGTTGCAGAACTTTCATAACTGAAGAGGAGTGGCAGAGTATGGAGGAGAACGATATATCGAAAACGGAAGGGCAAGGAACAATGCAATCTCCAACATCTTCAGTTGTTGCAATAGCCATAAGTGGGAACAAAAACAGCAAATATGTGGTGAAATGGGCATTGGACAAGTTTGTCCCAGAGGGAGAAACGCGCTTCATGTTGCTGCATGTCCGCCCTGAGATCACTGCAGTTCCAACTCCTAGTAAGTTTTTGTGTCTTCTTTGGCCTGTTCTTCAATCAAGAAATTGTATTCTTTGAAACAAGCCTACCTGATTCAAGTCGTGGAATCAGCTAAAGAATATATGATAGAACATCTTAGGTTGAAAAAATTTGAGCATTCAGTCTAAAACCTTAAAGCAATGGGCGTTGTGGCAATCTCTGTATAAATTCCTTATGATATCCTTGTATACTCAATATAAAACCTTATAATTCAACACCCTTCCACAAGCATAACCTAATTTAAACAAACAAACTCTAATATGGTTTTACGAGTACAACGATGATACAGTCAAAAGTTGGCTAAAGTTGGCTCTGATACCATGTGAAAGAATTTGAGCATCCCATTAAAACCTTGAAGTAATGGATGGAGTGTCTAAAAAAGAAACCTGTACAGACCCCTTTCGTCGTCCTATATAGTAGCGGAGCTATGATTTTACCAAGGGGATTCAAACTATAAATAAGTGATCAAGATTCAAACTCTATAATGTATACCTATAAAATATTTTTTACCTTATATATATAGTTGTAATTTTCCGTTGAAGGGGGTTCAGATGAACACCCCTTTCACCACCCTAGCTCCGTCTCCTATACGGAATTTTATACAACACAATTGACCTAATGGAAGCATTAGAGCATGGTACATTTTGTTACACGCGTTGTAATTAGAGTCTAAACGTGCAAGTTGTCACATTTTCTTTTTTACTAGTGGGAAACTTGATTCCTATTGCGCAAGTAAGAGAGGATGTAGCAGATGCCTTCAGGAAGGAAGTCGAGTTGCAAGCAAGTGAAAAACTTCTTCCATACAAGACGATGTTTATTAGGAGAAAGGTTCGACTTATATCCCACACTTGAAAAACCTTAAGGAACTACAATATGGTAAAAAAATGCTCATTGTTTAACTAAATGCAGGTGCAAGTAGGAGTTGTTCAAATTGAATCAAATGATGTTGTAAATGCAATAGCAGGGGTAGTATCTAAATGTTCTATCAACAAGCTTGTCATTGGAACTTCAACCCCTGGCCTATTTTCAAGGTACTAATTGTATTTGCTCTTCAAAATTCAAAAGAATAAGTGGCTGTCAAGACGTAAAAATTCAAAATTATAGTTGTATGTCCTTGGAGGGAAGGATGCCGAGGGTTTATTGGAAACAACCTCTCTACCCTATGGTAGACGTAAGGTCTGCGTACACACTACCCTCCCCAGACCCCACTTGTGGGATTATACTGGGTCGTTGTTGTTGTTGTTGTTGTAGTTGTATGTCCTTGCTGCAATTAGCACAGTGTAAACTCACGACGATACGATAACTTCTGATTAATTCACAGGGGAAGGAACTTATCTGCAAGTATCTCAGAAACTGCTCCAACCTTTTGCACAGTTTATGCTGTGTCGAAGGGAAAACTGTCGTCAGTGCGTCCATCGAGTTATGAAAACAATGGAGCTGTTATAGATGATAGTAGTGATACAAGTAGTTCTTCCAACAATTCTACAAGCCAAAGTTTTAGCTCACAAGCAGGTATAAATTTCTATAATGACATAGTTTGTTCGGAAAATTTTTGGCTGCTATAGCAAAATGCTCTAATACAGAACATATAACATAACATAAACATGAAAAGTACGTTTCAAAGAAAACTTGGAGCTATAATGAAATATTGTTATAGAAGATGACTGTTATAGAGATGTCGAATTGTATACGTCATAAACAAGAATCTTAAAAGAAAGTTGTACCTATTCAAGTATTGTCATAACATTAATATCTTGTCCTTTAATTGTCAGAGAGGACGGATCGCGGCTCAACTTCACCTGGTTCATACTCTCATTTGTATTCTCCTCGTAAATTGCAACGATATCAATCTAAATCCCCAACACACCACGCCCTGCAGACACTTCTACATAAAAGAACAAATATTGGTGAAACCATCCAATCTAGAACTTCATCTATCGACATCGGAGAAGCATTTCAAGCCCTTTCAATTAGAAACAATACCAAAAGAGCAAATCTGAATGAAGTCATCCATCCTAGAGCTTTGTCTATTGCTATTGGAGAAGCTGAGGATGACAAAAGTTGCTATTTCAGTAGCTCAGGGATTACTGATCAAAATAGTCTTAATTCAAGTTTCAAGAAAGCAAAAGTAGATAACCAACAATGGTCGACAAGTCAGTCTTCTAACTCAGATGCTCCAACAGATTCTTCATCTGGAAGTCAGGTGATCATATTCTTCTTTCAATCATACTTTCTTTGACGGGAGCCCTGGAGCAACGGTAAAGTTATCTCCGTGGAAGCAGCCAATAATGCTTACATTAGGGTAGGCTGTCTACATCACACCCCTTGGGGTGCAACCCTTCCCCCGACACAGGATATCTTGTGCACGGGCTGCCAAATTATGCTTTCTTTCATTTAACATGCAGTAATATACATTCACTTAGCTTATATGAGGAGCTTCCTATTGCCTCTAGCAACTTACTCAAGGATTCGTATATCTAGGATGTCTTGGTTTAGCAGTTTTTTGCATAGTCATATTATGCGGTGGCGTAAAAATGACCTAGTTCTTTTATGAATTTCAACACTAAAGTTTTTGCATATATGCAGGTTAACATCAGTTATGACCTAGAAAAGCTGAAAATTGAGCTCAGACATATTCAAGGAATGTATGCAATAGCTCAAACTGAGGCAATAGATGCTTCTCGGAAGGTACTTTTTAATTTCAAACTGAATTTGTGGTAAATACCGGAAACAACCTCTCTACTTTTAAGGTAGGGATAAAGTCTGCATACACACCACCCTTTCCGGACCCCACTTGTCGGATTACACTGGGTTTATTGTTGTTGTTAATTTGTGGCGAATAGTAGTTCCAAGTTCTAGGACTGTTTTGTTAGAAGCACGAAATCATTGTCATGATCTCGTGTGGCAACTTATATGAGTTCATGTTCTCATTGGTTCTGTTTTTTGTCAGCTGAATGAATTTCAGAAGCTTCGAGTGGATGAAGCGAATAAGCTGATGGAGATAAACCTTAAGGAGGAAGAAGCCAAAGAATTTGCAGAACAAGAGAAGTTAAAATGTGAAGCAGCAAAGAAGGAAGCTGACTATGCAATAGAATGTGCTGAAAGAGAAGTTGAGAAAAGAAGAGCAGCAGAAAACATTGCAAACCGGGAGGCTAGAGCTAAAGAAAAGCTCGAGAAATCATTAGTACTACCTCTCCATCACTACCAAGAATTCACGTGGGAAGAGATCGTGGCGGCTAGCTCATCTTTCTCTGAGGATCTTAAGATAGGAATGGGATCATATGGAATGGTTTACAAGTGCAATTTGCATCATACAACTGCAGCAGTGAAAGTTCTTCATTCCGCTGAGGCTCATAGAACTAAGCAATTTCAACAAGAGGTATGAGAAATATCTAAACTGAGTAATAAGTAAACAAGAATGCATGAAGAAACTCTGAATAAAGTGTACTAGTTTAACTGTGAAACAAAGTTGCCGGTAAGTTGCTATCAGGTGACTCGGATACAGCTTCTTGCAGAAATGCAGGATAAGGCCGCGTACAATGGACCCTTGTGGTTAGCCCCTTTCCTGGACCCTGCGATAGCAGGAGCTTAGTGCATCGGGCTACGCTTTTTTTCCACCCTAAACCAAAGTACGGGTTTGGTCGAACCCAATAACTTTGGTCCAAATTCTGTATTTGTCTTTCAAAATCCATTTAATATATACAAAATTGCTTTAGAACATAGTAACTTAAAAGATCTAGAATCATGAACCGATAAACTTCGAATCCTGGCTCCACCTCTACCGCTACTCAAAATCAGGCTTTGAATAAAACTAACTCCTTTTTTTTTTGTATTACGTTACAGCTTGAAATATTGAGCACAATTCATCATCCTCACTTGTTAATTCTACTTGGCGCATGCCCTGAACGCGGTTGCCTAGTATACGAGTACATGGAGAATGGAAGTTTGGAGGATAGGTTGACAAGGAAAAACAACACACCTCCACTTGCATGGTTTGACAGGGTTCGGATAGCTTGGGAAGTTGCTTCTGCTCTTGTTTTCCTTCATTACACGAAGCCAAAACCGATCATACACCGTGATTTAAAGCCAGCTAACATACTGCTTGATAATAACTTGGTGAGCAAAATTGGAGATGTTGGACTTTCAACAATGGTTCACTCAGACTCTTCCTCAGCAATGACGGCATACAAAGACACGAGTCCAGTTGGCACACTTTGCTATATAGATCCTGAGTATCAAAGGACAGGATTAGTCTCTACAAAATCTGATGTTTATGCTTTTGGAATGGTCATTCTGCAGTTGCTTACTGCGAAACGTGCCATAGCTTTAGCCCATATGGTAGAAATGGCAATCGAAGACGATAACTTATTGGAGTTGCTGGATCTAGAAGCCGGTGAATGGCCTATTGAAGAGACCAAGGAATTGGCTGTACTTGCTATAAAATGCACTGAGCTTCGACGTAGAGACAGACCTGACTTGAAAGATGAAGTTCTCCCCGCTTTAGAGCGATTGAAAGAAGTCGCTGATAGAGCTCGAGATTTGATATATATCCACTCTCCATCTCCTAGCCACTTCAAATGCCCCCTACTCAAGGTACAGTTATATTTGTTAGTAATATTTCGGTCTGATTTTTTACAGTAAATATGCAGCCAAGAAAAAAAATATAAAGCAGGTCTAATTTACATTATGCTATATCTATAATCCATATTACAAAGTCAGTACCTGCTCTTTCCTTCATTTACTAAAGGGAAACTCTGCTACAGGAAGTGATGCATGACCCTTGTGTTGCGGCTGATGGATACACTTATGACCGGAAGGCAATGGAGTTATGGCTAAAGGACAATGATCATTCACCGGTGACGAATTCACCATTACCACATAAACAACTGCTGGCAAATTACACACTTCTCTCTGCTATCAAAGAGTGGAAGTCGGGAAAACATTGACACACGACTTTCAGCTATATCTACCACTTGTACATACAACTTTTAGCGTTAGTCGACAGATTAGTCTCCTAGATACATGCTTTGGAAATGAAACAATTGATTGGAAATATAAAGAATCAAAGGCAAATTCTGCTCATTGATGAGCTACAATGTAAAGAATTTTGTAAACAATTTTTCCAAATAGATGCTTGAGATGTTAACATAAACATTAAAAAGTACATTGTTGGATTCTCACTTTCATGTTTTTCCTAGTTTATACATTACGTAAATCGTACTTCAACAGATCCTGTTTAACAGTGGGAGAATGGAAATAACGAAAACAGGTAAAAGTCAAGTACATAGCCAGGTGTTCATAGATAGATCCAGCTTTGCCATTATATAGCAAATACGTCTTGAAGACGTAATCAATCAACAACAACAACCCAGTAAAATCCCATCAGTGGTGAGAGACAACAAACAAATAGAAAAACAATAACACAAATATTATGCAAAAGTAACACATAAATCGCTAGCGGTGCTAGACAAAACACTATGATACTCGTCGGTACAAAAAGGGAAATCGGGATAAAGAGGAAAACTGCTCGACTACCATTTAACCTACGACCCTAATGCTCGACCTCAACACCTTCCTATCAAGAGTCATGTCCTAGGAAATCTGGAGCCAATCAATAGGTTAAAACCTTTTAATAGATCGATGGAGCCTCATAATTCATTAGTATAATACTGGAGAAGATTTCATTCATTCTTTTCATTCTTAGAGTATGATGCATAAAACTGAGAATATTATTGCTTGTTCTAAGATGAAGCCAGACAACCTTTTAGATTAAGTAGCAACTTGAGCTATGAGAGAGGTATAAAACACTCACTAGATCAACAGATTCAGGGTAAATAATTCTGACTCTTATACTCAAGAACATAAAAAGGTGACAGCCATCTTATGGGAATTAATTTGAATTAAAACAATGCGAAAGAAGACATTAAACGATTTTAAACCCTGAAGTGCTAAATTTTGAATGATTACGAATAAGATAGAGCAACAAAACGGTCAGACACGTTCGTTACATACATAACCACTTGTCTGTGCTACTCGGACTTTGCTTCCTATCCAGAATGGATTCTCAATCAAATGATGAACCGAAGGTAATGACACCATGCGTGCCGTATGGTATGTAGAGGGACAAATAAGGTTCCTGATTCCCATCTCTTGTCATGATCAGAGGCGGAGCCAGGATTTTAAGTTATTGGGTTCGAGATTTAACATTTTTATGTTAGTGGGTTCTAAAGCAAGAATTTATATATATTCAATGAATTTCTTAAGACAAATATGTTTACCGGAAAAATGGTAAGTACAATTATATTTAGTTAAGTGGTTCTAAAAATACGTGATTTATCTTAATGCTAGTTACTGAACAATTGTAGCTAAGTGCGTTAGGGCAGAATATAGCGAAAGCCGTTAGAAAGCTGAAGAAAGGCAAACCAGAATGTCCTACGTCAAAGGCTCGTTGTTGACCTCGAGGGTCCTTGAGACCGAGGTTCAGGCCCGGGTCGGTAGATCGATGAGCTGTAACAAGCTTATAGGTCTTGGACTACACTATTTATGATCAATGATAAGCTATAAATGAAGAAAAAGTAATGGAAAGCAGCAAATGTGAGTAAATGAGCTAGTAAGGAGAAATAGAGATTTTTATATAACATCATAGAATGTTCTTGTGCCTTGTATTCAATATTGTGTGTTTACAAAATGAGAAGGGTCCCCATTTTATAAGAGGGAGAATTCCAACCTAGTACATCAACATTTATTATAGAGATTTGCAATTGATACTGCCATTTAATGTTTGAGTACGGATTTGTACATTTATTCCAGAGTTATTTGTCTTGGCTCTCGTGCCGCTTTCCAACGCCGATCCTGAATCAGTACTGCCTCGAGGTTGACGTAATGAAGACCCAAGGTCAGACCTCGGGTCGTGCCTCGGGCTTTCGTACTATACAACTGTCTGATGCTGCAATATACGTAAAATCGGCCTTACGATTTAGCTGTATACAGATAATCCCCGCATTTCTTATAATGAAATGACGAGAAACGACCCTGATGCGAATCCGTTCGGGCCCTTCATGTTGACGTCATACTCGTGACGCAAGCTTATCAAGAGATTCGAAACGTCCTGTCGGATCGCCCTTTCAGGAGCATTGATTGCACCGCCGCTTCCTTTTTCCAAGAAGGGCGATGATTGCTCCCCCGATTGATTTCCCCAAGAAGCATTGATTGCGTAGTTAGTAAGGTTGCCGACTTTCTATAAATAGGGGGTTGCCTGATCTTCAAACTTCGTTCATCCTTACTTCAACATCCCTTGATCTTTTTCCTTATCCACATACATCTCTATTTTTCTGTTGTGATGGTTCAAAGCTATGTTTGCAAAGTTACTTGGCGGTGGCCCTTTGGACCTGGTCATAACTTCCTTCTCAAAGTCCTCCCCTACTAACAGGGGATATATTGGGTTGTATTGTTGTTGTTGTTATTGCTACTGCTGATGTCGGCTCGAGGAGATAAGATAATGGCATCGAGTGCCTTCCCTGCCGGAAGGTGTGAAGGATTTATACTACTGATCATCTCCCTTAGCTCAAATCGGATGTGGTACCTCGCCCTTATTGTCTCTCGGGAGGTGAGGAGGCAATATCCACTGGCTTTTGCATCCCACACCGGTTCATTGTCCTGCAAAGTGGCTTCCCAATAGTGGTGCTGACGAGCCCACCAAAAGCGGAAGCTTCTAGGAGGCGGAGCAACATGTTGTCCGCCCATTGCCGTTTTGAAAAGAGGAAGGTCCAAAGACGCTGCTTGGAGAGGTTGAAATGGGGTTCCTTGTGAGGAGATCCTCGAGGGTGTGTCCCTCGAGGATAAGCCTTTGTCCATAGATTAGGCTTTTGTTGTTTCGCGATTTTTGTTTGTCGTTGTATAAAGATTCCCTTGCGAACTCTGTAGGGTTGAGCCGACATTCGTTTAAAATCGAAAGATAAGAATAGCCCCGAGGCTCAATATTTTTGAATGGGGATCTGCTCGGGCCCGGGTAGTCTTCAGACTTTATAGCTGGTCATCTTCCCGAACCTTGGGGATGCAAGTGACCCTAAGATTTGCTTGTTCACTTTGTGCGAGGATCTTGTTTTAAGTTAAGGCAGGCGTCGAGCATGGGCACAGACGTGCTCTCATCTGTTGCCTCGTTTGTGAGGTTTATTGGTCCGAGATAGGTCCTTTTAGGCTCTTGTCCTGGCTAAACGATTCGTGACGATCTAAGATCGATCGTTTAAGAGTTTATGATGATCCGAACATGCCTTCGAAGATGTCCGTCCTCCCATATCCTTATGTGTTAACCCTTTGGGTATGTATATATATATATATATATTTAGCATGGGCTTAATGTGACCTTTGAACTGGCATAAAGGTTCAAAGGTTAGCCCGGAGGCTTATGCGTGCCTGCCCTTAGGTGTTTTTAGTCGATCATCTAGGGCTCATTCTTTGAGCCGAGTTGTGGCTCGGGCCCATTCGTCCTTCGAGTTTCGAATTAACCCGTGGCCCCTTTTCGTGCTGGCTTCAAAGCTCTTAGGCTACTTTTAGTTAACCATTTCGGGCTCAGTCCCCGAGCCGAGTTATGACTCGAGCTCACCGACCCTTTAGGTTTTTTTGAATTAGCCCATAGGCCTTTCTGCGTCGGCTTCATGGCTCTTAGAGAATGTTTTGATATTAAAGTAGAGAATGTTTTGCCTTGTATTCTATATTGTGTGTTTACAAAATGACAGGGGTCCCTTTTTTATAAGAGGGGGAATTCCAACCTAGTACATCAGCATTTATTACAGAGATTTGCAGTTAATACTGCCATTTAATGTTTGAGTACGAATTTGCACTTTTATTCAAGAGTTATTTGTCTTGGCCCTCGTGCCGCTTTCCAACGTTGATCCTGAATCAGTACTGCCTCGAGGTTGCCGTGATGAAGACCCAAGGTCAGACCTCGGATCATGCCTCGGGCTTCGTACCATACAAATGTCTGATGCTGCAATACACGTAAAATCGGCCTTCCCGATTTAGCAGTATACAGATAGTCCCATGTTTCTTAGAGTAGAACGATGAGAAACGTTCTTGAATGTTCATTCCTTCGATATTTCCGTCATGGGGCCAGCTTACCAGAGCATTTAATGATCTCCCCCAAAAGACTACGCGAGGTCGCTGTCAGCACGATCCTCGAGAAGGCCTACGACCCGCTAATGATTCAATCCTTTCTATTTCCCAAACGTTGCTTATAAATATTGCATATGTGTACCATCCGAATTTCCACTTCCATTTCCAAGCTTTTGATGCTCCCCTTATGCTCGTCCCTCTCCTCAAATTTATTCTCTCCTCCGTTCTCTCGTAGAATATGATCTAGCCATGGCCAAGACTTCCAAGACGATCCCTCGAAGAGAGGATTCCTCTTCCCCCGTACGTACGTCAAAAGATAAGACGAAGAAACCACCGAGGGTAGAGCAGTGTATTACTGGCGATTTTGAGATGATCTCCGACCTCACCATCGATAACCCTCATAACAAACTGGGTCGATGCGAACCTGTATCCAGGTATATCAGTATAATTTCCAAAGTCGAGAGGGTAAAAATCGATTGTGGTTGGGAGGAGGCAACGCCTTGTTGAGATTCCCAGGCCTTAGGAAGATATAACCACTTATAAAGTTGGCTTCCTCAGCGTCTATACGTACCCTTTCACACCCAGGCCCGTAGATTCTTCCTCCCCACCGTCGATTGATCCGATAATACTGGATTTCTGATGTTAATACCGAGTAACACTCGGTCAGATATATCCCTTTTTCTGGAGGATCGTATATATGCTTCGACACTTTTCTAACCAGGTCGAGGGAATGACTTTTACCCTCGATTACTTGATACGGTTATACAGCCCCCAACTCTTTCGACGGGGTTTAATCAAGCTTCACCATCGATCCACGAAGCCATTTTTCGTGAGCATCGACGAGGACAGGGACCGAGGCTGGATGAGCCGGTTTGTTAGAGTGAGGACATCAGACATTATTCCAGGCGACCGAATGCCATTCCCAGAGGAGTGGAACACGAATCGTAAGTACCGTCATTTCTTGAGACATGTTTCGTTCTTATCTCATATTCTTTTTCTGAATCTGCCCCCTCTTGATAACACAACCACCATCTGGTTCCCTGACGCGGTCCCATATATCTCAGGATGAATCAGGATCTTAGACTCCGCTTTTCCATATGGTACGCGCTCATGGCGGGATTTGGCCAGAATACGCTGGCAGGCCAAAAAACATGGTAAGCCCCTTGCGTGAATGTTGCATTTTCCAACGCAACTGTTTTTCTACAGAAGTGAAACTGACATGCTCTCTCAACACAGGCCTTGAGGACAACTGGTCAATGAGGCCGTCTTCGCCCGGCGAAGCAAGCACTTCTAGGCCCGAGAAGGGAAAGAAGAGGAAAAGGGGGACTTCGAGTGAGTCTCCGAAATTAAAGAGAACCAGAATCCTTAGGCCCAAAACTGATGCTATGGTCCTAACTCCGGCTACTGCAGCGAGTCTGCGTGCTGCAAATGATGACGATAGTGAAGAACGCCCTCTGCCACAAGGGCCGGGGCGAAGTGCCAACGCTCAGGAAGTCACCGATCGGGGGTCTCCTGAGCTAGAAATAGTTTAAGGGAATCATCTTCGATCAGATCAAAGCATTGGCGGGGACGGAGTCCCCGAGAATCGATCCGATCACGATGTGGCCCATACCGACAGGTTTTCAGTTTTCGAGTCCAGGGGACTCGAACCTGAAGCAACTCGGGATCAAATGATCATGCCGGCCGAGATCGTTGATAACCTCGGTGTGGGTCCTTCGTTTTCTCCTGGTGAAATAGGTGATGCTTGGAATAAGGGCGTCATCGATGCGGGGGGCTCCCAGGGCGAGTTTGACTCGTTCAAGGATTTCTTTGCCGGTCTCGAGGATGATAGTGACCTCGACGCCCCGGTTTCCCTCGAAGAGGCGAAGAAGATTCAAAAGCAGGTAATCTTCATTCTTCCCTTCAATTTTCTTCCTTCATTTGTTAAACCTTTCCCTTCGCACTGCGGGTCCAGAATTTGTATGATTATGCCTTCTCCAAGATTCACATCGAGCTCACCAAGCATGAGGAGGAGCTTGGGAAGGATAAGTCGGGGCTCGATGCGTCAAAGATATCTTCTTCTCGTAAGGACAAGGAGTTGAATGAGCTACGATCCAATTTGGAAGGGGTGCGCCATGAACGGGCTAGTCTCGTTGAGCATGTAATCATTATATACGAGCTTTATTTACTTTCTACCGTAAGTCAGGGCTTCTCTGATATGCCGTGTTTCACAGATCGAACAGGGGAATGTGCTGGTGAGGCATCTCCAAGAGGAGGTCTTGGCCGAAAATGCGGAAGGTTTTGAGCTCAAGGGGCAGAATGAAGTTATGACCTTGGAAAGGGATCTTCTTCAGAGAAATCTAACCACGACCCAGGGGCTTCTCCGGGATGCCCAAGGTAAAATTGCTTTGCTAACCGCGGCCAAGGATGAGGCTGACGATCATGTCGCTTCGTATAAGAGGGATGCGATTGCCGCCAACAATCGATCCAGACAAATGTAGGAGAAGGCAGAGCTCAAGTGGACTCGAGCTGTTATTCATGCCCTCTTGCAAGATAGGAGGCAAGCTCTCGAGGAAGCAAGTCTCAAGGGGGCTTGATCTTTGCTGGCGAGATCGAGAAAGCCAGAATAGAGGAGGAGGAATTGGTTTTCTCTACTTTTTCGGACGAGGGTTCAGGTTGTGCTTCCAGCAGCAGCTCGTTAGGTGGTGAAGCAGAGAGTAGGCCTGTTTTGTCACTTTTTGTTTTACTTTCCTTTTTGTATATTGGCTCCTGTGGGAGCTTCGTGGGGGCGCGCCCTCTGTAAACATATTTTTTGTGAATGCAACAGGGGGTTTCCCCTTTTCTTATTTCCTTCGTGCAATAACGTTCCCTTTTTCCCGGTGTTTGGGCTTGTTTGGCCCTTATTCGTAGAGCGGCGGAAAACCGTTAACAGCCTCGGGCCAGCCCGAGGGTCTTGGATTGTTCCCTTTAGAACTTGTATGATTTCGAGATTGAATGATAGTTCCCTTAGTACATTGTGCGGGAAAAGTCGAGGCTTCCGAAGATCGAAGCAACTTTGAGATTTCGCTGACTCTGGCATTCCTTTGCGGCCTGTAGTAACAACGAAATTTCCCCGATATCGATGATCATGCGGACGACCCTTTGAGGTTTGTCACGGCAGCGGGGGTCCCCGAAATCGGGTACCACTTCGGGGATGGTTTGGTATCTATGTGGGCGGCCTTTTGGTGCCGTTTAGATACGGCAACCAGGACTCGAGGTAGTATATTTCCTCATGGTTGAACTGGTGCGAGAACCTTGAGCCTTTGGGCGATGTTGTCCGCGTGGTGCGGTCCGAGGAGCGACAACGTTGGTCTTCCCAGTTCGCTTTCCTAGGGAACGATATTGTCTGGATTAACAACGCTTCAAGATAAGTTGACTGGTCATTGCTTCTTCCTATAAATACATCATCTTCCCCTGTCAGGAAGCCCCATTGTTTTGAGCAATTATTACTTCAGCGGAGCCTTTCGCCCCTCTACTGGCCCTTTCTTTATTTGAGTTTAGGGCCTTCGCCTCACCTTCCTTCCCCGAGCCGGAGCATCTATGGCTACCACTTCAAATACTGCTCTTTATCATGAGAGATGTTTCACTTCTTCCTCTTGCTCGATCGATGACGTGCTGGTGCCAGACGAACAGACACTGGAACTTGAAGTTGTGAGGAGAAACTATGGATGGGGCGGGAATGTGGTTCTGCAGATACCCCTCCTTGAAGAGAGCATTATGGATCAGGTGGAGGGTTTTCTGAACGTATGCACGTACCCCTTTACGTCAGGTCCCCCGAACAGGGTCGTGCTTGATCTTTGTAAAAAGTACCAGGTTACTTTGGCACAAGTTCATCCATCTTCATGGAGGATAACGTCGGTGATGATATTTCTCGCCGAGAAAGCGGGGCTCGTATTCATCCTTTGTCATCTTGTTAGATTATATCGACCCTCGCATTTTCGCGGTTTGATAACTCTCCGACGTAGATCCACTCGGCCTCTTGTTGCTAGCAACGAGGAGGAGAGGGACCGTGGGTGGATGGATCAGTTCGTCCGGGTCCGGACTGTTGATATTATCCTGCAGGAGTTCATGCCTTTTCCCGAAGGATGGAACCTCACACGTAAGTGGTACACTAGTGTATTTATTTTATATGCAGTAAAAGGTAGGCGTTGTGATGACGCTTTTCATTTCTTCTGGAAGCGACCCCATGGATGCCATTCGAGATCCCAGACTTGTCAGATTGGGTTCGGGAATTGGCGGCTTATTCTGCTTGCGACGAGAGTAAGTGGCAACTTATTTTGCTGAATTTGTTGTACATTATGTTATCATGACCAGGGGCGGAGCTAGAGCTGTTGACACCCAATTTTGTCCNGTTTTTTTTTTTTTTTTTTTTTTTTGAGCTTTTAACTAAAAGATATCAGAAGACGGCTAAAACTAAGGTGAAAAAGCATAATCTACAGAACATTTTACCAGGAGCCTATAAAGTTGCAAAATCTACTAAAGAAATCAGCAGGTCTCACTGGACCTTGAGGGGACCCCATTACAGGCGGTCCTTCAGGTGTAGGCATCGGTTGGCCTCTCGAACCTTGAGGTGGTCCCCTCTCTGGCAGCACTCCAAGTCTTGGTTTACCTTACTATATATATATAAGGTAAATTTGTATATAGTTCAAATAGATTAAAAAATTATTAAAAAATAAAAGACTCCCAATCCATAAATTAGTTCAAAAGGCTCATTTTCACCTAATATAGTTTATAGTTTAAAAAAAATTAGTCCCAAAAAGGTAGTACCGAAAGTTTTCTAACTTTTCTTATGTCAAAACTTCATTAACTAAAGAAAGACCCAAACTTTTAGGTAAAATTTTAGGGGCTTTTGCATCTATATCCGTATTTTGTGTCAAGTTTTAACTTATACCCGTTTTACAAAAAAAATTGCAAGCGTACCCACTTTTCGCATAAACTTCAGGCATACGGGCCTGAAGTAGCAAAGGCAATCACACAAACTTCAGCATTCTAAGGAGACGGGCCTGAAGTTGTTTGTAATTGCCAAACTTAAGCATTCTACTAGCTGAAGTTATGTTCTCTATTTTGTTGTACTTAAGCATGTTTTAGCTGAAGTTTTGTCCTGGATTCAATAGTTTTGTCGTAAAACTTTTTCAAAAATTTCAGCAGAAGATGCTGCAGTTATTTAGTTAATTTGTAAAAATTTCAGCACTAAATAAGCTGAAGTTTGCCCTGGATTCATTAGTTTTGTCATAAGAGCTTTTCAAAAACTTCAGCAGAAGCTGCTGAAGTTATTTAGTTCATTTGTAAAAACTTCAGCACTAAATAAGCTGAAGTTTGTCCTGAATTCATTAGTTTTGTCATAAAGCTTTTCAAAAACTTCAGCACTAAATAAGCTGAAGTTTGTCCTGGATTCATTAGTTTTGTCATAAACCTTTTCAAAAACTTCAGCAGAAGCTGCTGAAGTTATTTAGTTTATTTGTAAAAACTTCAGCACTAAATAAGCTGAAGTTTCGTCCTGGATTCATTAGTTTTGTCATAAAAGCTTTTTCCTTCATTTGTAAAACTTCAGCACTAAAATAAGCTGAAGTTTGCACAGGTAGCAGGAAGAAGGAGGCGTCTGAAGTTGTAAAAATTAGGGTATAGATTAAATATTTTTTAAAAATGAGTTAAATGAGGGCGACCAAATAGGGCGCCCCACGCAATTTTTACAAAATTTTATTAACTAAAAGAAACCCCCTCCTAAACCTAAAAGGATAAATAAAAAAACTGAAACTTTTAGTCAGAATTTTATTAACTAAAGAAACCTCCTCCGAAACCTAAAGGAAGAAATTTAGTACTCCTAAATATAAATGGAGTTGAATGAATTTTTTTTTAGTTTATAAATATTAGGAGAATAATTAAATAACTATTCATATATAGTAAGAAATTAATTAAATGGCTAGTCCTAAATAGTAAGACATTTAATCAAATGACTATTTCTAAATATTAGAAAAATAATAAACTGACTATATTTTTTACTGTAAATTTAATTTTTAAAGGGTAAAAAAAGCGAACGATATTTTGCTATGGACTTCGTATAATAAAATGTAATACTTGATATTCGAACAATAGGTACGGTTTGCGGTTTAAACCACTTCGTCCTGTTTTTTCGTCTCTTGAACTCAAATTGAATATTAAAACTCTCTCCGCCTCTTACCTTTTTTTGGCAAACATCTTTTGTCAACTAATTCTAATTTTTGTGAAGTTTGTGAATTTTAATTTAAGAAGAAGAAAAAAAAAGTATTATTTATTTGGTTATTGCCAATAGATATGTCACATGAAGGTGTGAGACACAAACAAATCGATTTTTAAGGTCCAAAATACTTACCTCTATGAATAACACTGATTTTCCCTTTTCAAAATCGCCTCAAAAGTTTCTTCCCGTTCAAAAATGGTGTAAAAAGGGTTAATGATCGCAGAGGGTTTAATTATATTCTGTCTGGGGATTTCCGCACCTGCGACCCATTACTCGCACCTACGGGACCGCACCTGCAGTCAAACTTCCGCAGGTGCGGTTACATCAGCACCGTCAGCTGTATTGCTGCAATTTCCAAGTCCAAACCTCCGTTAAACACCCGAATTCAATCCCGAGCCCTTCGGTGTTGACACCTAATTTTGTCTCTCCTTTCTTCCAAATTATTTATTTAAGCTTCTAATAGTACTAATAATATAGAATTGGCATTCTATTATTTTTAACACAAATTCACTTACTTGTTGTTATTATTAAAACTATTACTACTATAGTTATTATTATTATTACTACTACTACCATTATTATTATTATTATTACTACTACTACTACTACCATTATTACTACTACCATTATTATTATTATTCATTCATTCATTCATTAACTCGTTTATTCGTTCTTATCACCTTTTATGGAAAAAGCATCTTATTTTCCTTTATTTAGTTAAATAAAAATATTCCTTTAATCTTACGCTTTATAAATATTTGTTCCAAGAACATTCNACTTACTTGTTGTTATTATTAAAACTATTACTACTATAGTTATTATTATTATTACTACTACTACTATAGTTATTATTATTATTACTACTACTACCATTATTATTAGTATTATTATTATTATTATTATTATTATTATTATTCATTTATTCATTCATTCATTCATTCATTAACTCGTTTATTCGTTCTTATCACCTTTTATGGAAAAAGCATCTTATTTTTCTTTATTTAGTTAAATAAAAATATTCCTTTAATCTTACGCTTTATAAATATTTGTTCCAAGAGCATTAGAGTTTTTTATTTATCAATTAGTGTAATTGATATTTTATATGCTAATATTACATAGTATTATATAATATGGTTGTTAAAAGTAGAAGCCCTAAAAAATATACAAGGAAAAAAAAATGTTCAGCAATTTCAGGCCCAATTCGGCCAAGTCCATGTTCCTAGCCTAAACCTTCCTCACAGCCCAGATTGCAAAGGCCCAGCCCAATAGGTCCCCAAGTTATTTCCAACAACCCTAAATATTATTTTCTAAAGCTAATTTCATGACACAGTCGCTTCCTCGCTTCCCCTTCAGGAAAAGAAAACTCAAACTCCATTACCATTGACAGAGTTTGTCCCATCCATTTTCGAGAAACAACTTTTGTCTTCCTCGATTTCTCTCCTCAATACCTATGTTCACTCTTTATCTATCTCAGAGAATCTGATTTTTGGTACAAAGGAAATTGACTTTTCAGATATGACTTTTGTTTTGGAGCTATGAAAATCAATCTCTTCAACTTGAGGCAAAAATGGATATGGTAAATTTGTATTTCGCGATCATGCTTTTCTTTTCCATTTCGATGCAATAGTACCTGCTTTTTCTCTTTTTTCTTCTGCCCAAATCTGCCACAAATCCGTTCTTGAAGAATTTCTTTTACCGTTTGAAATTCAAAACGACTCTTTGACTTGAATGGGGAGCCCGAAAAAATCAAATACGAAACCTTAGTTGTTTCACCTAGAAATACCTCTCAAAATCTTCCTCCGGAGGGGGGTTTTTAAACAAGGGAGAGGCCTCCATTTTCTATCTCCCGAAACCCTTATTGTTTGGGCTAACTATTCTGATTTGTTTTGCTTCATACTCTAAAAGTATAGCTTTAATTTTTTTTCTGCCTTTTGATCTCTTTCTAGTCTAGAGCCTTGCCAAAGCTTTTATTTTTTGTGTCGGCATTTAACGATCTTCCAAAAAAGCTGATCGAAATTCGAAGTTTGAGATGGTCCCTTGACTCTCGCCCCTGTTCGCTGCTCCGCAATAGGTCATTATATTTCTATACTTTAATCTTCCCCTATTTTATTATTAGATGTAAAGTGTGTGTTGTTTCGTCTTCTGTAGAAATCACGTTCCTCGGCGAGCCGTGATCTATTGTTTACCTACTGAATATGAAGATGATATGTTTTGTTACTGTTTAGTAGGAATTTAAAGGATTAACTTCCTCAATAAAAATCAGGTGTTGTTTATAGGATTTACTGCTTTGAAGTGAAGGTTTTAAAACATGAATCCCCTTTAGTATATAAAAATCAAATTTATAATAAGACATAAGTTTCTGTTAGAATCCATTGCCTAGATACCATGGCTAGGGGAATGGCGCAACCAGTCTTATATAACTAGGATTCATGATAAAGTGAGGTTAAAATCCAGAGATTATATGTTAGGTTTCTTTTCTCATTTTTCGAAGAATATAAATAATTTAGTGCTATATATGTAGTAGAAACTTTCTGTTATGTGTCATTGCTAAGTTTTTCCCCTCCTTGAGACTTGCATGCCTCTATATATATCATGCCAATGGCTGGAACTTTTACTTAGAGTAATATGAAAGGAAAATACTATTCACTTCCATTTAGATGTCATATTATAAGACATGTTATAAGGTAAAGGCAAGGAGATAAAATAAAAGGGATACATGCAAATCTTTAGGCAACTAGTCCATCTCATACTTGCAGTGCTTAAACTTCTACCTAGAGAAAACAACCCATAAGATTTCTGATTTGGAAAATATAGCATCATTGCATTATGCATAGCCAATTTGTGCAACTAACTCATCTATGCCAATTACTATTTTATGGAGAAATATATTTCATCATTTTTTTTAAAAGTTGAGTAAAGAACTTGTGATCAAGTTATTTAAGTAGATATTGGTTCATAGCTTAGAGAAGCCATTGTTAATTTAGTTCTGCACATTCTTCTCTTTTACTGATATGTGCTTGGATAGGAGTATTTACACAATTAGCTTATTAGCAAGTAGCAACTATCATGAAGTTTTCTTTATAATGTAATGTTTGTCTTAGAAAAGTATTGAATTGAAACTTGTACAATATAATGCTTTGTTCTGAATCTACGTAATCTAGTTTCGCTTGTTAGCTATATGGGTTTATTTTCACCATGAACTGTAATGAATTCTGGTCCTTAATTAGTTTAAATTCATTTTTTGTAAAGACCATATACTATGTAATGATAGAACTTGTCACAATATGCGTCGTTGAATCTACTTAGTCTAAATATATTCATGTGTTTGTTTGTAAGTGTATAGGAACTGGGAATTGATTAGTTGTTTGCAATAATATGTGTATCTTTCTTTATGCAATGTTTTACAAAATACTAATTTTTTTAAATATTTTCTTTACATGTGCAATCGGAGCCATGTTGAGTCTCAGCGCGAGACTCAACGCCGTTGCGACCACAACCACCCGAAGTCCATTAGCACTGCATTGTCTTCAAATCGCTGCATTTAAATTGCAGCCAGATGATAAAACTCATCTGAACAACTGCTCTATTTTCTTTAGTGTTTGTTTCATTGGATATTGGATTATTTACTTACATTTTTTATTCTTATTGAGATCTTATAATAATTGGGAGTCATTGTTAAGTTTTTTCACTAATTTTGGATCACATAAGTGCTTAAGAATATGTGCAACCGTCATTACTAATGTTGCCTTCAAGTTATTAGTTTAGTGGTTTTTCTTAAAATTGTTGATCTATGTTTACAAGAAAATTATTCTACTCCAAATATTTAGAACCCTATCTTGGTCAGAGTTATTTTATAAATATTTTTTAAGAGCCCTTTTAGAATTCATTCTCCGTTAGAATTTTAAACTTGTCAAGCTTTTCGGGATTAGCCAAAAACATGAATTTGAGTCTATAGCTGCTTAAGGCTAAGTACTTTACTAATAGTGTGATTTTATCAAGTTCAAGTAGAAGTTTAGAAGCTTGAAATTTCTTACAAATCCATGCCGCTTTCATATTGTAATTCGCTTAAAAAACGAATCTTTTAAATTTATTCAAGTTGAGTAATAGAATTGCCATATTTTTTGAAATCATGCTTCCTTAGCTTGCCATTGAAAGTCGTTCTTCTATAGTCTCACGAGGCTAGAAACCATGTTTACCGAAGACTACTTACTTTAGAAGCTAGAAATCAAAGAGCTATTTTTCTTTTCTAATACTTATCTTTACTTTAATTTTTTTTATTAACCTAAGTTTAGCCGGTTAATCGTTATTAACGAATCATATATAGGGTGCCTTCATAACCTTCCCTATAGGATTAATTAGAACCCTTATCTAGAATTTCTAAGGTTAAGCAGACCATATAAAACAGAGTTAACTTTAAGCACTACTTAGTTAAAATTGGTGTCCTAATTCATCGTTAAAATAATTAGGTGGCGACTCTCTTAATTAATTAAACCTTCAGAATTACCAATATGTTATACTCTAGTTTGACCCGTGTTAAAATGGGGTATAACACTCGGGACCCCAACCAAAAATACCAACACATCACATATGATATTCAAACTTATTTGTGCTCTCAAAACACTAAATATAACCTCAAAACACCAAAATCACGTCGGATTCAAGACACCAAAATCACACCAAAACACCAATGATGCCGAAACTATCCAAAACAACTCCGATTGACCTGAAATTTTGAAGACATATCCAAAATGACATTACGAACCTGTTTCAAC
The DNA here is from genome assembly GCA_005239495.1 of Nicotiana undulata. NCBI lineage: Eukaryota > Viridiplantae > Streptophyta > Magnoliopsida > Solanales > Solanaceae > Nicotiana > Nicotiana undulata. The sequence goes on along the minus strand of ML258292.1, from coordinate 29,536 downwards.
TGTCGGAATTCCATTCCGACCCCGATAACCTATTTTCCATTGCCGACCGGAAATCGCCAAAAACTAACTTTTTGCCAATTCAAGCCTAATTCTACACCGGACATCACAAAAATATTATGATCACACTCCTAGATCCCAAATCACCTAACGAAGCTATCCTAGCCATAAAATCCGCATTTTGAGGTTGTTTACCAATAAGTCAACTCTCAGTTGACTTTTTCCATTATAAGGCTATTTTTAAGGACAAAGTGGCTAAACTCTCACTACAACCATTTCGATTTCAAGCCTACCAACTCTAACACATCAATTACAGTATAACCAACATATAGCAAGTCAATAACAATAATTATAATGCAGGTTCTACGTAACGACAGACTGGGTCGTTACATTCTCCCCCTCTTAAGCAAACGTTCATCCTCGAATGGGTCTAAAACATACCTGGAGTCTCAAACAAGTGAGGATATTTGCTCTGCATCTCCCGCTCGGTATCCCAAGTAGCCTCCTCCACTAGATGACCTCTCCACTGTACTTTCACTGAAGTTATATCCTTGGACCTTAACTTTCTGACCTCGCGAGCCAAAATTGCTATTGGCTCTACCTCATATGACATATCACCTTGAAGCTGAACTGTGCTGAAGTCTAAAACATGAGACATGTCACCAGCATACTTCATGAGCATAGACACATGAAACACAAGATGAACACTCGACAAGCTGGGTGGCAAAGCAAGTCTATAAGCCACCTCTCCAACCTTCTGAAGCACCTCAAAAGGACCAATAAACTGAGGACTCAGCTTTCCTCTATTTCCGAACCTCATAACACCCTTCATAGGTGATACTTCAACAGTACCTTGTCACCTACCATAAATGACACGTCTCGGACCTTCCGGTCCGCATAACTCTTCTGCCTAGACTGCGCAGTGCGAAGTCGCTCCTGAATCAATTTCACCTTCTCCAACGCATCCTGAATCAAATCTGTGCCCAATAGCTTAGCCTCACCAGGCTCGAACCAACCAACCGGAGATCTACACCTCCTACCATATAAAGCTTCATACGTGGCCATCTGAATACTGGACTGGTAGATGTTATTGTATGCAAACTCCGCTAGTGGAAGAAACTGATCCCATGAACCACCAAAATCAATCACACAAGCCCGTAACATATCCTCCAAAATCTGAATAGTCCGTTCCGACTGCCCGTCGGTCTGAGGATGAAATATAGTGCTCAACTCTACATCAGTACCCATACCTCTCTGTACGACCCTCCAAAACTGAGATGTGAACTGAGTGCCTCTGTCAGAAATGATAGAAACCGGAACTCCATGTAACCGGACAATCTCCTTAATGTAAATACCAGCTAATCGCTCTGAAGTATAAGTAGTTCTAACAAGAATGAAGTGCGCGGACTTGGTCAATATATCCACAATGACCTAAATAGCATCAAAACCCTTCGAAGTCCGTGGAAGCCCAACTACAAAGTCCATAGTAATCCGCTCCCACTTCCACTCCGAAATATCTAACCTATGAAGCAACCCACCTGGTCTCTGGTGCTCATACTTAACCTGCTGACAGTTGAGACACCGTGCTACATACTCAACAATATCTCTCTTCATCCGCCTCCACCAATACTACTGTTTCAAGTCCTGATACATCTTCGCGGCACCCGGATGAATAGAATACCGCGAGATGTGAGCCTCTGCTAATATCAACTCTTGAATCCCTTCCACATTGGGCACGCAAATACGGCCCTTCATCCTTATAACACTGTCCTCACCAATAGTCACATCCCTGGCATCACCCCGACGAACTCTATCCTGAAGAACTAACAAGTGTCGGTCATCATACTGGCGAGCTTTAATCTGATCATAAAGAGAAGACCGGGAAGCCATGCTAGATAATACCCGTGGAGGGTCTGACAAATCCAATCTCACTAACTGACCCGCTAAAGCTTGAACATCAAGTGCTAAAGGTCGCTCTGCTGCAGAAAGGTCCCCAAACTCTCGGCTCTGCGACTCAAGGCATCGGCCACTATATTAGCCTTCCCCGGGTGATACAAAATAGTTAAGTCATAGTCCTTGAGAAGCTCTAACCACCTCCTTTGACGCAAATTCAAGTCCTTCTGCCTCAGCAGATACTGCAAGCTACGATGATCAGTGAAAATCTCACACTGTGCCCCATACAAGTAATGCCGCCAAATCTTTAAGTCATGAACAATAACAACTAACTCAATATCATGCATTGGATAGTTTTTCTCGTGCACCTTCAACTGTCTAGACGCGTAGGCAATCACCCTACCGTTCTGCATCAACACCACTCCCAAGCCAACTCTAGAAGCATCACAATAGACTCCAGTAGGCAAAAGTAGTACCGGAGCTATGGTCAATGCTGACTTGAGCTTCTGAAAGCTCTCCTCGCACTCGTCAGACCATCTGAATGGAGCACCCTTCTGGGTCAATCTAGTCAATGGTGAAGCAATATAAGAGAATCCTTCCACAAAACAACAATAATATCCCGCCAAACCAAGGAAACTCCTAATCTCAGTAGCTGAGGACGGTCTAGGCCAACTCTGCACCGCCTCAATCTTCTTCAGATCAACCTGAATACCCTAACTAGACACCACGTGACCCAAGAAAGCTACTGAATCAAGCCAAAACTCACACTTGGAGAATTTCGCATAAATTTTCTCCTCCCTTAATCTACGCAACACAACTCTCAAATGCTAAGCATGATCTTCTTTTCTACGAGAATATACCAGGATGTCATCAATGAACACAATGACGGTTTATTTCTTAGATGCTCGTGATCGGTTGACTCCAGTATTGGGGGAATTGTTTAGACTGTCGGATTTTATTATGTGTTGTTAAGGACTTAGACATTTTTTATATACTCTGTTTGTTGGTTATTATTGATTTCTGGAGAAATTATATTAAAACAAATGTGTAGTTATGTGATGGTTGGCTAGCCTAGTTCCACGATAGGCGCCATCACGACCTGTTAGGATTTGGGGTCGTGACAAGTTGGTATCAGAGCTTCTAGGTTACATAGGACTCAACGGTCATGAGCATGTTTAGTCTTACAGATTGGTACGTAGATGTCTGTACTTATCTTCGAGAGGCTACAGAGCTCTTAGGAAAAAATCTCATTTTCTTGAACTTTGTCGTGCCATTCTATTCGTTCTTGAAATCTAAACTCTTGTTGTTTCATTCTCTCACTGATGGTAAGGACACGCGCTATGGATCAGGGTGACCAGACACCAGCCAGACCCACGAGGGGTCGAGGCCGTGGTGGAGTTAGGGGACCCACCCGTGTAGCAGCCGGGACAGTACCCGTGGATCCCCTTACTATTCAGGAGCAGATACCCGTCGAGGGTTCTCCAGTGGGACAAGCTTAAGCACCGACATTGCCTATTGTTATTCCGGGTCTTCAGGAGACCATGGCTCAGATATTGACGGTGTGTACCAATTTAGCTCAAGCAGTTGCTATGTCTACTACTGCCACTACAGCTCAGGCCGGGGGAGGCATTCAGACTCCAGCTTCCCGGACACCTGAGTAGGCTGTACAGGATATTCAGGCACCGGGGGTAGTCCCAGCCCAGCCGGTTGCCCCAGTTCAGGACTATGTAGTCGCAGCTATGACCGAGGATGAGCAGCGTAGGCTGGAGAGGTTCAATAGACTTCAGCCTCCGACTTTTAGCGGCACAGAGGGTAAGGATGCCCAAGGATTTTTGGATAAGTGCCAGAGGATACTACGTACTGCGGGTATTTTGGAGACCAGTGGGGTCTCATTTGCTACATTTCAATTTGCTGGTGCTGCTTTCACTTGGTGGGAAGAATTTGAGAGGCGTAGGCCGGTTGGTTCAGCACCCCTCACATGGAAGCAGTTCTCCACGATCTTTCTGGAGAAGTATGTTCCTCAGTCCCACAGGGAGGAGCAGCGCAGACAGTTTGAGAAGCTGCGCCAGGGAGAGTTGTGAGTTACTCAGTACGAGATGATGTTTTTCGAGTTGGATAGATATGCTTCTGAGTTAGTCCCTACTAATAGGGAAAGGATTAGGAGGTTTGTAGATGGTCTCACGTATCAGCTTCAAATTTTGATGACTAGGGAGAGAGTGTCTGGAGCTATATTTGAGCAGGTTGTTGATATTGCTCGGGACATTGAGTCGGTTCGTAGGAAGGAGAATAAGGAGAGGGAGGCTAAGAGGCCTCGGGGATGAGGTAGCTTTAGTGGTGCCCCTTCTAGAGGGCAGTTTCAGCACAACAGAGGTCGTCCATTTAGACCTCCATAGCCAGCTCGCCCAACTTACAGTGGTGCATCTTTGGGGGCAGGGTCCTCGCAGTTCTTATCCGGGACGTTCATCTTTTAGTGCTCTTCTAGCTCAGAGCTCCTCCAGAGCATCATCATATCAGCGTTCTTCTATGCACGGTTCATCCGGAGGTTATCATGGTGGCAGGGGTTCTCTTAAGTCCCCATCTCCAGGTCCAGGTAGTTGTTTTGAGTGTGGAGAGTTTGGATATGGGTAGAGACAGTGTCCTCGTCGTGGTAGTAGTTCATCTCAGCAGAGGGTTCAGCCCTCGACCTCAGCCCCAGTCACTTCACCACCTACCCAGGCAGCTAGGGGTGGTGGTCAGGCAGCTAGAGGGCGCCCTAGAGGGGGAGGTCGAGCTGGTGGAGGCCAGCCACGTATTTATGCACTTCTGGCTAGGACTGATTCTATGGCCTCAGATGTGGTGATTACATGTACTATCTCAGTTTGTCATAGTGATGCTTTGGCTTTATTTGACCCTAGTTCCATATACTCTTATGTCTCATCCTATTTTGCTCACTTCTGAATATGCCCCGTGAGTCTTTAGTTACGTCTGTTCATGTTTCGACTCCGGTGGGCGATACTATTGTTGTGGACCGTGTATATCGGTCGTGTCTTATATTTATTGGGGGTCTGGAGACCCGAGTGGACTTGATGTTACTCAGTATGGTTGATTTTGATGTGATTCTGGGCATGTATTGGTTATCCCCATGTCATGCTATATTTGATTGTCACGCTAAGACCGTGACCTTAGCTATGCCCGGAGTTCCGAGAGTTGATTGGAGAGGGTCTATAGAGCATGTGCCTAGCAGAGTGATTTCTTATTTGAAGGCTCAGCGTATGGTTGAGCAAGGGTGTGAGTCTTATCTTGCTTTTGTGAGGGATGTTAGTAGTGAGACTCCTTCTGTTGATTCTGTTCCTGTGGTCCATGATTTTTCGGACATATTTCCTGTAGACCTGCCAGGCATGCCACCTGACAGGGATGTTGATTTTGGTATTGACTTGGTGCCAGGCACTCAGCCCATCTCTACTCCACCTTATCGTATGGCACCAGCGGAGTTGAAAGAATTGAAAGAGCAGCTTCATGAACTCTTAGATAAGGGGTTCATTCGGCCTAGTGTGTCACCTTGGGGTGCACCGGTGTTGTTTGTGAAAAAGAAAGATGGCTCCATGTGCATGTGGATTGATTATAGACAGCTGAATAAGGTTACGGTGAAGAACCGGTATCCTTTGCCCCGTATTGATGACTTATTTGACCAACTTCAGGGAGATAGAGTGTTCTCAATGATTGATTTGAGATCTGGGTATCATCAGTTGAAGATTCGGGATTCTGTCATTCCGAAGACTGCCTTCAGGACTAGATATGGTCATTATGAGTTTCTGGTTATGTCATTTGGGATGACCAATGCCCCAGTCGCGTTCATGCAATTGATGAACATCATGTTTTAGCCTTACCTTGATTATTTCATCATTGTGTTCATTGATGACATCCTGGTTTATTCTCGTAGCCAGGAGGAGCATGCTCAGCATTTAAGAGTGGTGTTGCAGAGGTTGAGAGAGGAGAAGCTTTATGCAAAATTCTCCAAGTGTGAGTTTTGGCTTGGTTCAGTAGCTTTCTTGGGGCACGTGGTGTCTAGTGAGGGTATTCGGGTTGATCCGAAGAAGATTGAGGCGGTGCAGAGTTGGCCCAGAGCGTCCTCAGCTACCGAGATTAGGAGTTTCCTTGGCAGGATATTACCGTCGCTTTGTGGAGGGATTCTTTTCTATTGCTTCACCTTTGACCAGATTGACCTAGAAGGGTGCTCCATTCAGATGGTCCGATGAGTGTGAGGAGAGCTTTCAGAAGCTCAAGTTAGTATTGACCACAACTCCGGTATTAGTTTTGCCTACTGGTTCAGATTTATACACAGTCTATTGTGATGCTTCTATAGTTGGCTTGGGAGCGGTATTGATGCAGGATGGTAGGGTGATTGCCTACGCATCTAGACAGTTAAAGGTGCACGAGAAGAATTATCCAGTGCACGATCTTGAGTTAGCTGCCATTGTTCATGTCTTAAAGATTTGGAGTCATTACTTGTATGGAGTACAGTGTGAGATTTTCACTGACCATCGTAGCTTGCAGTATCTGCTAAGGCAGAAGGACTTGAATTTACGTCAGAGGAGGTGGTTGGAGCTTCTATAGGATTATGACCTTACTATTTTGTATCATCCGGGGAAGGCCAATGTAGTGGCTGATGCTTTGTGTCGCAGAGCCGAGAGTTTGGGGAGTCTAGCTCACCTTTCACCAGCAGAGCGACCTTTAGCACTTGATGTTCAGACCTTAGCGGGTCAGTTGGTGAGATTATATTTGTCAGAGCCTCCGCGGGTATTAGCTAGCATGGCTTCCCGGTCTTCTTTTTATGATCAGATTAGAGCTCGGCAGTATGATGACCTGCATTTGTTAGTACTTCAGGATACGGTCCGTCGAAGTGATGCCAAGGATGCGACTATTGGTGATGACGGTGTTATGAGTATGCAATGCCGTATTTGCGTGCCCAATGTGGATGGGCTTCGAGAGTTGATATTAGCAGAGTCCCACAGCTCGCGTTATTCCATCCATCCGGGTGCCGCGAATATGTATCAGGACTTGAGACAACAGTATTGGTGGAGGAAGATGAAGAGAGATATTGTTGAGTATGTAGCACGGTGTCTCAAATGCCAACAGGTCAAGTATGAGCACCAGAGACCAGGTGGATTACTTTAGAGGTTAGATATTCCGGAGTGGAAGTGGGAGCATATCACTATGGACTTTGTAGTTGGGCTTCCACAAACTTCGAAGGGTTTTGATGCTATTTGGGTCATTGTGGATAGATTGACCAAGTCCGCACACTTCATTCCTGTTGGTACTACTTATACTTCTGAGTGGTTGGCTGGTATTTACATTAGGGAGATTGTCCGATTGCATGGAGTTCTGGTTTCTATCATTTCTGACAGAGGTACTCAGTTCCCATCTCAGTTTTGGAGGGTCGTACAGAGAGGTATGGGTACTCAGGTAAAGTTGAGCACAATATTTCATCCTCAGACCGACGGGCAGCCGGAGCGGACTATTCAGATTTTGGAGGACATGTTGCGTGCCTGTGTGATTGATTTTGGTGGTTCATGGGATCAATTTCTGCCACTTGCGGAGTTTGCATATAATAATAGCTACCAGTCCAGTATTCGGATGGCCCCGTATGAATCTTTATATGGTAGGGGGTGTAGATCTCCGGTTGGTTGGTTCGAGCCCGGTAAGCTAGACTATTAGGCACATATTTGATTCAGGATGCATTGGAGAAGATGAAGTTGATTCAGGAGAGACTTCGCATGGCGCAGTCTAGGCAGAAGAGTTATGCGGACCGGAAGGTCCGGGATGTGTCTTTTATGGAAGGTGATAAGGTACTGCTAAATGTATCACCCATGAAGGGTGTTATGAGGTTCGGAAAGAAGGGAAAACTGATTCCTCAGTTTATTGGTCCTTTTGAGGTACTTCAGAAGATTGGAGAGGTGGCTATAGACTTGCCTTGCCACCCAGCTTGTCGAGTGTTCATCCGGTATTTCATGTGTCGATGCTCCGAAAATATGTTGGTGACCCGTCTCTTGTTTTAGACTTCAACACAGTTCAGATTGAGGGTGATATGTCATATGAGGTAGAGCGAGTAGCAATTTTTGATCGTCAGGTCAGAAAGTTGAGGTCTAAGGATATAGCGTTAGTGAAGGTACAATGGAGAGGTCAACCAGTGGAGGAGGCTACTTGGGAGACCGAGCGAGAGATGCAGAGCAGATATCCTCACTTGTTTGAGACTCCAGGTATATTTCTAGACCCGTTCGAGGACGAGCATTTGTTTAAGAGGGGGAGAATGTAACGACCCGGTCGGTCGTTACGTAGAAACTGCATTATATTACTGTTTTTGCCTTGTCATAGGTTGGTTATACTGTTTACGATGTGTTAGAGTCGGTTGGCTCGGGTTTAGAATGGTTGTAGTGAGAATTTAGTCATTTAGTCTTTAAAAATAGCCTTAAAGTGGGAAAAGTAAACTGAGAGTTGACTTATTGGTAAACGACCTCGGAATGCGGATTTTATGGCTCGGATAGCTTCGTTAGGTGATTTGGGACTTAGGAGTGTATTCGAAATATTTTTGTGATGTCCGGTGTAGAATAAGGCTTGAATTGGCGAAAGTTAGTTTTTGGTGATTTCCGATAGGCGGTGGAAAATAGGCTATCGGGGTCAGAATGGAATTCCGAAAGTTGTAACATGTTTGTAATGTCATTTTGGATATGTCTGCAAAATTTCAGGTCAATCGGATGTGTTTTGGATAGTTTCGGCATTGTTGATGGAATTTAGAAATTTCAAAGTTCATAGGCTTCAATTCGATGTGATTTTGGTGTTCTGATGTTATTTTTAGTGTTTCGAGAGTGAAACTAAGTTTGAATGATCATATATGACATGTTGGTAGGTGTGGTTGAGGTCCCGGGGGCCTCAGGTGTAGTTCGGATGCTCAAACGAGCACTTTTGGACTTAGAAAAATAGCAGTTTTTGCTGGTGTGTTGCAGGTATGATTTTCTTCTATGCGATCGCAGGGTGTTGTAGGCGATCACACAGGTTAGTTGGTGAGGCCCAGAAGTTTGTTCTATGCGATCGCCAGCTTGGGGCCGCGATCGCGTGGGTAGGGGAGAGCAAGGCAATGCAGTCGCGTTTGTTCCTTTACGATCGCATAATGTGGGTGCGTGTGGAAGGGGAGTGATTGGTTACTCTGAGCGAATGCGCGTGAGGGACTGCGAACACACTGAGTATTTTATAAAACCTGGGTAGTTTATATTAAAACCCTCCGCGACCATTGCCCACTTTTCCACCATTTTTTAACGGGAATAGAGCTTTTGGAGCAATTTTGAAGAGGAAAATAGATTGTTCTTCATTGAGGTAAGGATTCAGAACCCATAACTCGATTATATATGATTAAGGACTAAATTAACATTGTTAAATTGGGGAAAATCAGTAGAAAAAGGTGAAGTTAGGGCTTGCGATTATGGGACCTTTTAGGGATGATTTGAGGGGTCAAACGGACTCCGATTTCAGAGTTCTTCATATGTACGGACTCGTGAGATGATGAGGATCGTTTTGGTATAAAATTTGTTGAGTTTCGAGACGCGGTCCCGGGGGTCGGGTTTTGGCTAATTTCGGGTTTACTGCTAAAACTGATATTTTTCAATTGGAATTCATTCCCTTAGATTAATTTGATGAGAAAACTCTGATCTTGGTAGATTTGGAGCACTCGAAAGTTGATTCGATAGGCAAGCGTGTTGCGGAATAGATTTTCGGGCTAGTTTGAGGTAAGTAATGTCTTTAAATCCTGTCCTGAGGGTATAAAACTCCGGACTTTGCATCCTTTCACGGTTTTGGAGTGATGCACACACTGGATGACGAGTGTGGGGCGTGCACGAATTGGAAATTTTGAAAAATGTTCCTTTTTAGGCAACTATTGAGTTGTGAAACCGCTTTTAAAGCATACAATTATTAGTATTACTATGTTTTGTTATACATGGGTTGTAAGCCACGTTTGGGGCCTAGTGCCGATCTGTTTTAACCCCTTGGGGGCTATTTTACTGATATTCCTCACTTTGAAACTATGATTTTACACTCAGTATTTCTTGTGAAATTGTTGACACTCCTATTTGATGATATTACTATTTCTTGAAATGAAATACTGTTTGGGTCGAGAACCCTGTTTGTTTGTGGCCCGAGTGGCATGTTGAGAGTGTCTGACTGAGTGAGGCCGAGGGCCAATGTTGTGAGGATGTTATGATATGAGAGAGGTCGAGTGCCTGAGAGTGATTGATGCCATGATTTGGCTTGTTTATAGCGCTTGGGCTGTAGGAGCCTCTCCGGAGTCTGTACACACCCCTAGTGAGCGCAGGTACCTACTGAGTGCGAGTGCCGAGTGACGAGTTATTGGGAGGTTGGAGTGACTGTGAGGTGCTGAGTGACTGTTACTGAGTGACGGTGAGGTGCTGAGGGAATATTATGAGTGATGATTATGGCCCGAGGGGCAGTTTTATGATGACATTTTACTGAGTTTTGATCATGATTCGTTTCATCTTTCAAACTGATATTTTTTGGGAGTTTTACTGAGAAGCATTTGAAAATATACTTTTTCAAGGGATCTTTATGGAAATTGGTTTTCGAACTTATGTACTCTTTACTGAGACTTGGCATTTTACTGTTTTGTGGATTGGTGTTTTGTGTTGTGTGTTTCTTATTCTCAGACTGTAATTTATTTTCATTACTACTGAGTTGGCGTACTCATCATTACTCCCTGCACCTCTGTGTGCAGATCCAGGTACTGGTTCGGAGCAGTAGCCATCCGAGTTTCGTTTAGTGTCAGCTTTGGGATTTTGAGGTAGTTGTCCAGCGTCCGCAACTTCTCCATTTCCCTTCCTTATTTAGTATTAGTATTTTATTCCTAGACATTGTTTATAACATTAGCAGAGTTAGTTTATTTCTTAGATGCTCGTGATCGGTTGACTCCAGTCTTGGGGAAATTGTTTAGACTGTCGGATTTTATTTTGTGTTGTTAAAGACTTGGAAATTTTTTATATACTCTGTTTGTTGGTTATTATTGATTTCTGAAGAAATTATATTAAAATAAATGTGTAGTTATGTGATGGTTGGCTAGCCTAGTTCCACGATAGGCGCCATCACGGCCTGTTAGGATTTGGGGTCGTGACAAAACAATACACTTTGTATCAGTTGCACTCTTCCTCCATATGATAGTTTCTTTGTTGTCTATGTTGATATCCTAGCCACTATCTTTTCAATAAGTGGTTTCCATTGCACTAGAGACAACTTCTTGGTTGACATAGGAACCCCTAAGTATTTAAATGGCAGATCACCTTCAAGCAGTCCCAACTCTTGTACAAATCTGTCTCTTTCACCTCTGTTTATACCTACAAAATAAATTGAACTCTTTCCCAAAATTTCTTTGAGTCCTGAAGCTACTGAAAATTGGTTGAAACATTGTTGCATAGCAACTACAGATGATAAGTCCCCTCTAGCAAATAGTAATAGATCATCAGCAAAGCATAAATGTGTGATTGCAAGTTTTGAACATTTTTTATGGTAATGTAAGTCTGCCTTCTTTGCTAATCTCTTTAGGCTCCTACTCAAGTATTCCGTTGCTATGGAAAATAGAAAAGGAGACATTGGATCTCCTTGTCTAAGACCTTTAACAGCATTGAATGGTATTGATGGCTCCCCATTTATCAGGATAGTGTAATTAACTGTTTTCATGCACTCCAGAATCCAGTTGATAAATTGAGTAGGAAATCCCAACTCCACTAGTACTTGTTCCAAATATATCCACTCTACAAAATTGTAAGCTTTCTGTAAGTCTATATTGATCATGCATCTAGGTGATACATGTTTTCTTGTATAAGCTTCACTAATTCATGTGCTAGAATAATATTGTCTCCAATCTTCCTCCCTGGTATGAATCTAGCTTGAGACTCATTGATTATAGAGGCAATAATTGTCTGAATCCTTACTGCAATAACTTTTGAAATCAGTTTGTACATAATAGTACAACAAGCTATTGGTCTATATTCCTTCACTGTCTTGGGCTTATCAGTTTTTGGCAACAATGTGATAGCAGTACATTTTATGGAATTGTACATCTTCCATGTGCTGAAAAAATCTTTAACTGCTTCACACACTTCTTCCTTAATGGTACCCCATGCTTTCCTGAAAAAAGTGGCATTATATCCATCTATCCCAGATGCTTTGTCTTCTCCAATATTCTCAGGCCTTGTTGGATTTCCTCTTTAGTAACTGGAGCTATTAGAGCAAGTTTTTGCTGATGAGTCAAAGTTGGTTCTCCTTTCATATTCATCTTGTTAATAGCAGGTAACTCTTTTGCAACAGATCCCATCAAAGATTTATAAAATTTCACTATCTCCTACTGAATTTCCTTAGGTTCTGTAATACTCTTGCCTTCTAGGGATGTGATCTCCCTAATAGCTTTTCTCTGACTTATCTCCTTAATCACAACTGAGAAATATTTAGTGTTTGAGTCCCCCAGTTTGATCCATTTATCTCTTGACTTCTGTTTCATGATGTTCTCCTCTATCATGGACCATTTTTCCAGATTCTGCAGTGTGATCCTTTCATGTTCCATTAAGACATCTGACCATGTTGAAGACATTTGTTTCTGGATCATCACTAGTTCTGTTCTTGCTCTGTCTATCTTCTGTGTAATGTTTCTGAATTCCTCATTATTCAGTTGATTGAATAATGGTTTTAGTGCCTTCAGCTTCAACCATATATTTTACATCTTCCACTTTGAAAATTTATGTTGCCATACACTCTTCACTATTACCTGAAACTTTTCATGATCAGCCCAAGAATTAAAGAACCTGAATGGTACTTTAATATCACTTTGACTTGTCTTCATAGCAAATAGCATTGGATTATGATATGAGATTAGTGGCACTTCATACTCCATCACTATATGACCCCATTCCATCATCCATTCCTAATTACCAAAAGCCCTATCCAACCTCTATCTGGTTCAGTTCACTCATTTGCACTGGTGTTACTTGAATTTGTTCATCCTTTGATGTTTTCGGTTGCGTGCGTCCACCAACTGAGCTTCCAAATGTGACTAATGGTATTTTCCTAGGTCTGCCGCATCCTCTTCCGCGACCACGACCACGCCCTCCTGCCATGGCTTCTCACACCGGCGTAGGTTTACTATCATGCGCCGAGAGCATGAGAAGAGAGCCTTATATCGTTACAACTTTCGTAAAATAACAAATAGACTATTATCAACTATAAGATCGTATCACTAGAATAACAGATACAGTTCCATTCGACAAATTAATTAAAGATCGAAAAGACCATATTCCCCTTTCAAGCAACATCCCAAAAAAAATATTTTTCCAGCTTCAGTTTCAAAATTATGAATATTAGATGGGGGTGCACATAGGTCGGGTTGGTTCGGATTTTCTAATTAGCAAATCAAACCAATTGTATCGGGTTATTAAAATTAAATACCAAATCAAACCAATAAAAGTCGGATTTTTTTATCTCGGGTTTTTCAGATTTTTTCGTTTTTTTCCCATAAAGTCTTCGTAGCACAAAACGTAAAATTTGTGCTCCAAATATTTCTTTAATCCTCGTAAGACAGAGCTATATAAGGTGTTTTCAATAAATAACATACATATGATATGAGTCGTGGCATTGTACTAAAATATTTAACAATAAAAATAATAAAATCGCATAAAATAAATACTATTAATAAGCCATAATGAAAACAAACATAATTTAAAATTACGACTAATAAGTACTATTATTTACATGACTAACCACTAAAAGAAAAATAAGTTATACATTTTATCTAAACAATGGAAAAACTAAAAAATAGATATCCAACACTATTTTCATTCGTAGTACAATCGAATTGAATGTCTTTAGTATTGATTTGATTGTGGTTTAAGATTTATTTGAGTTACTAACATTTATGTACTATAAAATTTATTGGAGCATCCAAAAATTATAAGCTCAAGCTTAAAATAATACATTAAAAGATAAAAGCATGAAAAAGCTTAAGAAATATTTATAAACTACAATACCATAAATATTTTTATGTATTAAATATATTTAAAACTTCTATACATATAAAGCCGGGTTGGTTTGGTTCGGTTTGACTTTTTTTAGTTAAAACCAAACCAAACCAAATATAGTCGGGTTTTTTTTTTCCAACACCAAACCAAATCAAACCAAACTATATAATCGGGATTTTTTTCTCGATTTAACTTGGATTATCGGGTTGATTGCGATTTGTCGGTTTGATTTGTATCAGATATGAAGGAACCAAAAGCTATATGGTGGTCCTTTTTATTTATTACTTGACCACAAACTGAAATAATCTAGACTAACTCATTTCTTAACCATTCTCAGTACATAAACTGCATAGTTAATTAGCTTTTTAAATTGTTTGTCATCTCGAAGACCTTACGTCAATATTGCTAATATGTCGATCGTACAAGTTCTTCTTAAGAAATGTTAGAAATAGAGTAATAAAATATAGGAGTGGTTTATTTTGCGTGTTCACAAATGAAAATTTATAGCATTTACATTCCGTACAAAAAATGGTTTTCATGCTTAAAAATCCAAAATTATACTGAAAATTCTAAAGCTGAGGAGGAAGAGAGTTGAGATGAAGAGAATTTTTGGGAGCGAATTTAATTTCCCGAATAAAACTTTAACAGCATTACCGTTTTATAAAAAATAAAGAAACTCAACTAGCTATTCACTATCACAAAATCTCTTTATTTCACTCTCAAATCAGCACATTTAAAACTTTAAACAATGAGCATCTATTTTGAAAGTCAAACTGCTCGGTAGACAATATTACAATTTCAGCCTATTACATTACGTTCTTAATGTTAATTATTCAAAAAGTTGCTTCAACAAAAGATGTTTGAACATTCTTAGCTCCTCAGATTTATTCATCATCACTGGCAATATAAACAATGATATACCGTGCTGATCACGTGCAAGTTTATACTGTAGTACATAATACAACATGAGAGACTGAGGCTGTAATTAACTTGTAGACAAAGCAATATTAATGCATGCAACACAAGGAAATAATAATTCAAAGCCATCATACATGCTCCTTGATCCAAACCCGCCGCGCTTGACAAATTGCAACAAGCCATCATACTTCCTGCCTATATGTCACTCAATCATAATTACAAGTCTAGATAACATATGAGATTAACACATCATAATCACATAACCATAAATAAAAACAAAATGGATTAACGAACCATATATATATACACATGTAAAAAATGAAACTCAAATGTATACGTATGATGAGATTATACTTATTAATTTGAAGAATATCACTATTAATTCTTATTCTAATTGATCCTCAGACTATAAGAGAAAACTAAAGAAAATGAAAGATTAAAGATAGGGAGAAGATCGAGGGTAAAAACATCCACATCTTTATCAGGGGATGAATAAGAGAGAAAGATGAGAATAAGAATATAATGTGGTATGCTTGGCTCCTCGCACGCCACCCACTGATCAACCAATCAAAGAACTCGCAGATTGGTGAAAGCGTGTGGCATACAGGGAGCCAGGCACATCCAAGGTTTGCACCTTCTTCGTTCGATGGTCGCCATATATATCTTTGTCACAGCATTCTAGCTATTCTTCATCTTCTTTTCTCCTCGTTATAGCTAGGGAGAGGGAATGGGGAAGTGATGAAATACTTAGATACTAGGAAAAGAGTTGGAAATAAGAATATATAAAGGTCAAGGTTGGGCTGGTTTATTACCATGTATATAAATGTACCGTTACTCTACTTTCCTTACAAGACATAAACGTTCAAAATTAATTTTGAAATCACCAAATTAAATAAAAGGAAATTCCATAATCTAATTACCTAAAATAACTACTAGGATGTTCTGAAATGGTTAGGATTTCTTCATCTTTAATTAAAAGTTACGGATGAGCCTTGAAAATAAAGAAAATTTTGAATTAACGAATTTTAAAGTTTAAACTAAACACCGTATCCATAGAGGAAAAAGAAAACTATCATTAAATCCCCACCACTACTGCGGGCCCCTCAACCAATCTTTTTCTATCAAGTCCTAATTAAATCGCTGTTTAACTTTTCCTAAACCAACAAGAAAAGCTTCCACCAAAGTTTTGAATTTTGATTAGGAAAATAGATATCATGATTCTTCCTCATTTCATGCATTAAACTTTTCTAACAAAGTTGGGTGGAGGAGGTCTCTTCTTCTGTTTTTTCATTGATAAAGTTGGTCAACTTTGTCAAAGAAAATATGTATCAATGCATAAAGTTAAGGGTATGAATCTCGATAAAAGCAACTTTATATCATATTTGTTAGTACAAAATAAACTAATTATTGGAAAGCATGCCATATTATCATAATACAATTTGTTATGATACAAATTAAACTATACTGATAATGTAAATTATATTGTGAATAAA
The DNA here is from genome assembly GCA_005239495.1 of Nicotiana undulata. Taxonomy (NCBI): domain Eukaryota; kingdom Viridiplantae; phylum Streptophyta; class Magnoliopsida; order Solanales; family Solanaceae; genus Nicotiana; species Nicotiana undulata. The sequence continues at coordinate 13,191 of ML258292.1, read as the reverse complement.
TATAAGTGGATTTCATATGCATAATTAGTCATCAAAGCAAAGAAAACCCACTTTTCTCTCTATTCATTTCCTTGACCAACATTTTCTCTAGCATGCATTGTTGAATGCCTTTCCAACTTTTCCCTTTTTGCCTTTATCTTTCACTATCTGATTTTTTTTTTCCAAAAAAGAGACCACTTTATATTTCTAGAGGAAAGCTTGTCGGTATGGTGTTTAATTTGAGGACCTTTAGTTATTGCCTTTTTCTTTTTCTGTTAGCCACGACACCAATTATATGTATATTTTTAGCATAATCTAAGCCATTAAGTTTTTTACCTAAACCAGTGCTGAAGGAATAAGAAGTTTATCTTTGTGAATTCCAAAACTTTTTAAAGTTGTTTTACATAAGGTTTTTACTCAAATTTACAGCATCTGTTCAAGATAAACTAGATCTAAGTACTCTTTACTATACATAGAGGTTGTAATTATTCCTATGCGCAGTTCAAATAGAAAATAATTTACTCTCATTACCCAAACCAACGGGAAATTCTTTTTCCCAAAGTTTAATATATTGGATTAACACAATAATAATGTCTCGATACAACATAAAAATAGAACACAAAAACCTTTGTCTTAGTTCTTTTATTGGTGATGTGTACAAATCAATTTAATCGCTTTTTGAATTTTACACATATATATAATTTTTTTAATCCGAACTTGCGATTAACAATAGGAACAAGCATACATGCATCGAACGAAGATAAGATGGAATACAAGTGGGAAAAAGAAGAAGGAATGAATACATCGAAATGTTGAGTAAAATTCCATGAAGATGATGTGGGGAAGACAATATAATGTGCTGGCCTAGGTAGACTTTTCTTCTATAGGTCAAAGATAATTGACAGCTAATTATTGTACAATTTTCTCTGATCCCACCCTCCCCGCCTTTTAAGCTTTTGATATATATATTGAACAAATTGGAGCGTCGAGTAGGGCCAGTTTGATCAACATGTTAAAGGATTTATATAGTGCAATTTTATGTATACAGTATCATTTAATAATGATTAATTTTGTCATTTATTTTAATTTAATGATATAAAATTTGTAAGTATATATTATCTGATCTCCATGTACTCTTTGTATGAAAATGTTCGGTCTATTTCCTCCACTTCCAAACCTCTGATTGCGGAGATAAGTCTGTTAATTAACTGTTGGCCTAAATCAAGAAAGAATGTAATGATTTGATTTTCCATTACAGCCTAATTGATTGGAGAGTCAACTATTTCGTCACATATCGTGTCCTTGATGTATGTTTATTATGGGTTTCTTTTGGGTTTGGTAGGTTATCAGACAGGGCATGAAATCCATAAAACGATATGTATCATATTTTCGGTTACTGTTTGAATAAAAATATTTGTATATGGTCAAAATTATATGCCCCGATTTTGTAGGTTCGAGAAGTTGCATCGAGGGCAGAAATTCGATAGAGGTCGAGCTTGGGTTCGAAAGCGGAACAAGAAGTTCGAAGACCTGAGCGCTCGGGAAACATAGAAGATAAGTTTGTCACATGAAGCCGTTACGAGTTTGTTACAAAAGGACAAGATACTCGCCACGTCCCCAAGATCATGGCGTAAATTCCGGAATAGGCTTGTACGAATTAGTACAAATCCGTACTAGGTGGTTATACAGTTGTCCTCGTAAGATTCCTTACTGTAAATGGAAATGTACCTTATTTAGGGTTTCCCCTCCTATATAAAGGGGACCCCAATCATTTGTAAGATCATCTAATCATTGGCAAAGAATATACTCTCTACTTTTCAATCATTGTTCATCAGATCTGCCCTTTAAACTTTATTATTCTTCTTTTCTTTACTGTTCTTAGTTCACCTCGAGGTCGATACTGCTTGAGTAACACTGGTTTGGTTCACTTATTCCTTTTATTTATACCTTATACTTCTTATTTATTAATTGGTATTGAACTAGATCACATATCTTTAAAACCACAAATCAAATTTAATTGTTACTCGTATTTTCGAGGTAAACAGTTTGGCGCCCACCGTGGGGCTAAAGATAATAGTGATTATTTTAGTACTGGTTTTTTATAACACTCGGTATTTTTCACACTTGTTCTTGTCAAAGATTCTTTGTTTTCAGGCTAAAACATGTCGAACTCCGCAAGCACACCGGCGCATGGTAATGACGGTCTCGGATTCCATGGGGAAAATGATAATGCAACAGCTTCAGTGGTCGGTGTACCACCCCTTAACCCTGGGGTAGTACCAGTGCCTAACCCAGTCGATGTCGGTTCAAACATTGCTCTAAACATCGACTTGGGAACTGACGTCGGAGGAAGCGTACGTGGAGAAGTTCAACCTGGTGGCCAAAGAACACAGGGTCAAGGAGATGGGGAGGTCAGCCTTCACGTGGTTTTCGAAATGTTACAAGCATAACAGATTGCTATCGCCCAGTTGCAAAGTCAGCAAAAGACTCCGAGCGTGGTGGGACCGGAAACTACCCACCATGCTGAACCAATACCGGACAGGTCGAGTAATAATGGATCGGGGCTGACCCCACGATCATGAAAATGCTCGAATAGCTCACAAAGAGGATCGAGTCAGGACAGAAAAGAATCGAGGATAGTGATAAAAAGGTGGAAACGTACAACTCGAGGGTCGACCAAATACCGGGAGCACCTCCGATTTTGAAAGGACTGGATTCTAAAACGTTTGTGCAAAAACCTTTCCCCCCGAGTGCGGTCCCGAAGCCAATTCCAAAGAAGTTTCACATGCCGGACATACCCAAATACAACGGGACCACCGATCCCAACGAACACATCGCTACATATACTTGTGGTATAAAGGGAAACGACTTGGAGGACGATGAGATAAAGTCCGTTTTACTGAAAATATTTGGGAGAAACTTTGTCCAAAGGGGCGATGATTTGGTACCACAACCTCCCCTCGAACTCTATCGATTTGTTCGCCATGTTGGAGGATTCATTTGTGAAGAACATGCTGGAGCTATAAAAGTCGCAACAAGGAAATCAGACGTCTTCAAAATTAAACAAAGGAACAACGAAATGTTAAGGGAGTTCATATCCCGATTTCTAATGGAACGAATGGAGTTACCACCAGTCTCTGATGACTGGGTTGTTCAAGCTTTCACTTAGGGGATAATGAGCGGAGCTCGATAGCGTCAATACAGTTAAAACAAAACTTGATTGAGTACCCCGCCGTAACTTGGGCGGATGTGCAAAATCGATATCAGTCGAAGATCAGGGTGGAGGACGACTAGTTGGGAGCCCCCTCGGGTTCGTTTATCTAAGCAGATTTGCAACAAAAGATTTGAGAGACGCAAACAGGGATCCAAGACCGAACAAGGATAGGTATCAGCCATATGCCGAAGAGCGAAATAATAGTTCGAGGCGCAATGTACCTCAGAATGATCGAAGAGTAGATCGAGGACAATTCTCGGGGATGAGTAAGACCGGGTTCGATAGGCACTCGAGACCAGCGGAGGCACCCGATTATCAGAGTACAATTTTAGTACCGATGCCTCGGGGATCATTTCAGCCGTTGGAAAGATTAGGGATACTAAACCCATACAAACTGACCCTTCTTAGAGAATCCCAACTTAATGTGTAAGTATCACAGTACACATGGGCACAGGACCGAGGATTGCAGACAATTGAGAGAGGAGGTAGCCCGATTATTCAATTAGGGGAATCTTCGGGAATTTCTTAGTGACAGAGCCAAGAACCATTTCAGGGAAAGAGACGCAAATAGGAAGAATGCACCGGAAGAGCCTCAACATGTTATTCATATGATCATCGGCTAATTCGACGTCCCACAGGGACCCATGTTCAAATGCACCGAAGTGTCAATCACAAGGGAGAAGCGAACTCGAGACTACATTCCCGAGGACACCCTTACATTCAATGAAGAAGATACCGAGGGCCTCTCTTGATGCACTGGTAATTTCTATCCTTTTAAATAAAGTTCAAGTTAAACGTGTTCTTGTGGATTCAGGTAGCTCGGCGAACATAATCAGGTCGAGGGTCGTAGAGCAGCTCGGGCTGCTTGATCAAATCATACCTGAATCTCAAATCTTGAATGGCTTCAACATGGCAAGCTAAACAACGAAGGGGGAAATCATCCTCCCAGTGAACGTGGCCGGGACTATACAAGACACAAAATTCGATGACATGAGGTATAATGCTTTGCTTGGAAGGCCGTGGATTCATAACATGAGGGCAGTGTCGTCGACCCTTCATCAGATGATGAAGTTCCCAACAAAGGATGGCGTAAAAATGGTGTATGGATAGCAACACGCATAAAAGGAGATGTTTGCAGTCCATGGCTTGACACCAATATCAACGCCCTCTACATCAGAGAAGTTGAGCATCAAGGATAAACATGTGGCTAAATAGAAATCACAGTCCATATCCTCGATTGAGCCCGAGGAACATGTGGTCGAAGATGAAGAAGAGGACTTCTTCCTCTCGAGATTTTGTCGCCCCCGAGGAATCAGATGCGACGAAAGGTATTGATCGAGCATCTACCAGAACGGAAGGTATACCTAGGAACGGGGTTAACCCCCGAACTCAGGAAAAAACACATTCGATTCCTTATCGATAACATTGATTTCTTTGCTTGGTCCCACTTAGATATGACATGGATCTCACCGTAGATAACAACCCATCGACTGAGCGTCGATCCTTGATTTAAACCAGTGAAGCAAAAGAGAAGGCCCCATTACGAGGTGAAGCACACATTCATAAAGAACGAGGTAACTAAACTTCTCAAAATAGGGTCCATTAGAGAAGTAAAATACCCTGAGTGGCTAGCCAATGTAGTAGTAGTCCCTAAAAAGGGAAATAAATTTGGAATGTGTGTGGATTACAAAGATTTGAAAAAGTTTGTCCTAAAGACTATTTCCCAATGCTTAACATCGATCGTTTGATCGACGCCACGGCCAGCCACGAGATCCTTACTTTTCTCGAGGCCTACTCCGGGTACAATCAAATTCAAATGAACCTAGAGGACCAGGTCAAGACTTCGTTTATCATGAAGTATGGAACATACTACTACAATGTAATGCCCTTCAGGATAAAAAATGCAGGGGCTACATACCAACACCTAGTTAATAAGATGTTCGAACAACAAATAGGCAAATCTATGGAAGTTTGTATTGATGACATGCTAGTTAAGTCCTTGCGCGCAGAGGACCATTTGACTCATATGTAGGCAACGTTCGAGATCTTAAGAAAATACAACATGAAACTCAACCCCGAGAAGTTTGCTTTTGGAGTTGGCTCGGGCAAGTTCTTGGGATTCATGGTGTCGAACAGGGGGATCGAGATTAACCCCGACAAAATTAAAGCCATTGAAGAAATCACCGTCGTGGATAGCGTAAAAGTCGTACAACAGCTAACCGGACGGATAGCTACTTTAGGCCGATTTATCTCAAGGTCATCAGATCGGAGCCACCAATTCTTCTCCCCACTCAAAAAGAAGAATGACTTCGCATGGACTCCGGAATGTCAGCGAGCGTTGGAAGAGTTGAGGCGGTACTTGTCGAGCCCACCCCTACTTCACACTCTGAAGGAAGACGAAAAGCTTTACTTATACCTGGTCGTGTCCGAGGTAGCAGTAAGTGGCGTGTTGGTTCGAGAAGAACAAGATACACAATTTCCTATTTATTATGTAAGTCGAACCCTAGGGGATGCTGAAACCATGTATCCACATTTGGAAAAGTTAGCACTTGCATTAATAAGCGCATCTAGAAAGTTAAAACCATATTTTCAATGTCATCCCATATGTGTGTTGACTACATACCCATTTCGAAATATCTTGCATAAGCCCGAGCTGTCGGGCAGATTGGCCAAGTGGGCCATCGAACTCGGAGGGTACGTATTGAATATCAACCCTGGATGGTCGTCAAGTCTCAAATTTTGGCAGACTTAGTGGCGGACTTTGTGCCTGCCCTCGTACCCGAAGTAGAAAAGGAACTCCTACTAAAGTCGGGTACATCCTCAGGGGTATGGACCCTCTTCACAGACAGTGCCTCGAATGTGAAGGGTCCGGGCTCAGTATTGTTTCAAAACCACATATGGGCAATATCATTAGACAATCTATCAAAACTTCTAGATTAACTAACAATGAGGCCGAGTATGAGGCCATGATTGCATGTCTCAAACTGGCCAAAAGCCTGGGAGCAGAGGTCATTGAGGCCAAATGCGACTCTCTTTTTGTTCTAAACCAAGTAAACAGAAGCTTCGAAGTTCGAGAAGATAGAATGCAAAGGTACTTAGACAAACTTCAAGTAACATTGCACCGCTTCAAAGAATGGACACTGGACCATGTACCTCGAGAGCAGAACAGTGAGGCTGATGCACTTGCGGATTTGGGTTCATCGGTCGAGGAACGTGATATTGTCCCAGGGACCGTTATCCAATTGTCGAGGTCCGTGGTCGAGGAAGGCCACACGGAGATTAATTCGACAAGTTTGACGTGGGATTGGAGGAATAAATACGTCAAATACTTAAAGCACAGAAAGCTCCCCTCGCACCCGAAGGAGTCGAGAGCCTTACGAGCCAAAACAGCTCGATTCTCGCTTGATGAAAATGGAACATTGTACAGAAGAACCTTTGATGGACACTGGCAGTATGCTTAGGACCTGGAGACACCGATTATGTATTGCGAGAAATCCATGAAAGCACTTGTGGGAACCACTTTGGCGCATACTCTATGGTTCGCAACGTAATTAGAGTTGGGTGTTACTGGGATAGCATGGAAAAAGATACTAAGGAGTTCGTTCAAAGGTGTGACAAATGCCAAAGATTTGCACCAATGATCCATCAGCCCGGTGAACATCTCCATTCGGCCCTATCCCCATGGCCATTCATGAAATGGGGGATGGACATCGTCGATTCCCTACCGACGGCGCCAGGTAAAGCTAAATTCATTTTGTTTATGACTGACTACTTTTCAAAATGGGTAAAAGCAAAGGCCTTCGAGAAAGTGAGAGAAAAAAAAGTCATCGACTTCATATAGGACCATATCGTGTGTCGTTTCGGGATACCTGCCGAAATAGTGTGTGTCAACGGGAAGCAGTTTATCGGCAGCAAAGTGACAAAGTTCTTCAAAGACCATAAAATCAAAAGAATCTTATCAACGCCCTATCACCCAAGCGCAAATGGCCAGGCCGAGTCCACAAACAAAACCATCATTCAAAACTTGAAGAAGAGATTGAATGATGCTAAAGGGAAATGGAGAGAAGTATTTCCCGAGGTGCTATGGGCATATTGAACAACGTCGAAATCAAGCACAGGGGAAACCTCGTTCTCTTTGGTGTATAGGTCCGAAGCATTGATTCTGGTCGATGTCGGGGAACCTAGCGTTAGGGTTCAGCATACTATCGAGAATTCGAACCACGAGGCTATGACCACTTGCCTCGAACTACTAGATGAAAAACGTGAAGCCGCACTTGTTCGGATGTCTGCACAAAAGCAAAGGATCGAGAGATATTATAACAGAAGGACGAACCTTCGACATTTCGGAGTCGGAGACTTAGTCCTAAGGAAAGTCACCCTCAATACTCGAGACCCAAACGAAGGTAATTTAGGCCCCAATTGATAAGGACCGTACCGAGTCATCAGAGTCACGGGGAAGGGATCTTACAAACTTAGCACAATGGAAGGTGAGCAACTACCAAACAATTGGAACATAACACTACTCAAACGATATTATTTCTAAGGTATGACCTTCTCCTTTTTCCATTTATGTTTAAGGCTAACTCCTTGCAGGTGTTCGATCGAGGACGTCGAGACATCCTTCAATTCGAAGACCTTAGGTTTTAAAGCATGTGTTGCACTCTTTTTCCCTTAGATCGTGTTTTATCCCATTTCCGGCATGGTTTTTAACAAGGCAACATTTGTATGCTACCTAAGGAGAATTCAACAAGTATCCAAGGCTTCTTTCCAATCAACCTCGAATACTGGGGGGCATCACCCCTCGAGGACTGACATACTTTACGCCTAAGAGAGTCTCTATAGGAAAACTTTGTAATGGGCCAAACGGCCGAAGAAACGTGTCCATATAGGATAATCGAATCTTGAAGGCAGAACATGTATGCATGTATCAATTGTTCAAAGAATCATCCTTGCTATGTATCAAAATACTTTGTGTCTCAAAGAAGTCTACTACTATATTAGCTTCATACTTACAATTCTACGAGAAACGACTCAAGATCTAGAATGAAAATTCACCCCGAATACTCGGGGACTGTCATCGACAGTCAACACATCCAAGTCATCGAAAACTCAAACTTATAAGACCTCAAAGAGGCATCCCCGAAAACTCAAAAGACCTCAAAGAGGCATCTCCTCGATATAAAGGCCAAGGCCATCATACTCGGTGACTAAACCTTTCGAACAAGTTCGAAAAGCTATCGGGAAACAAGTTCAAGAGACATACTCGAAGGCTACGACCACACTAAAGGCTACGGCCATATTAAAGACTACTGTCATATAAAAAGGATACGGCCGAAATAATGCGGCTCGGAGACGTCCGAATTCCACCATAAAATTAAAGGCCTTCAAAACTTTGAAAAATCGGTTAAATCAGGTTACCCTCGGCAAAAGCAAATGATGAAGGTCTTCGATAAGATCAGCTCTCAAATAACGTCAAGGCTTCGATAATCTCAGCCTTCGAAAAAACCTCAAGAGGTATTCAATTATGTTTAAACAAACAAATTACAAATAAATCTCTGATCAATCGAGCCTTCGAAAAACCCAACAAGGACAAAAAACATATGCAAAGGCATAGAAAAATTCTCACTAAGTCTTTTAGCCAAAAAGAGGAAAACAATTATAGCCGCTTTAGAGGCCGAATTGGCCCTACCTAAAGAGCCTAAGGGCCGACCTAAAAGAGCCTAAGGGCCAATATTAAAGAGCGCCGAAATATGTGGAGTTCGAAACCTTGCTCTCACTCAGCTCGGACTCAAGAGTCCCACCGCCCCGAGCTCGTGGCAAACCGACTTAAAGCTTAGCTCGAGGATTAAACCTTAAGAGGTATTCTATTATAAAGATCGCACAGTGATAAAATAAAAAACCTAAGGGTCTATTATATTCTGAGTCCGGGCCAATACTTGGACTGATCATTAGAATTATAACATAAAATTTCTTCCACAAATGAAGACGAAACAGAATTCAACACAAATTGAAGATGAAGCAAAGAGGTTCTTTATATTCATAAGAGATGTTTACAAAATATATTTACAACACCCACGAGGGCCCCTTACACAAAAGCAAAGAAATAAAAAGAACCTAATCTATTTTCGGGGCTACATCCTTGGAAGCAACATCCCCAAGAACTGCATCCTTGGTAACTCTCTCTTCGGGAACCTCCTCCTCCTCCTCGGGGACTTCATCTTCGTCTCCCACGCTCTCGGAGCCGCTAGTGGAACCCTTGTCATCGGAGAGCAAAGCAGCTGCCTCTTCCTCCACAGTTTTTGCTTTTTCAATATCGGTTGAGAGGTTGAAGCCTCGAACATGCACCTCCTAAAGAGTTTGTCTCTAGGACTCGAGCCTAGCATGGTTAAGGGAACATGATAACTTAAGCTTGTCCGTAGCAGAGATCTCCTGTGCCCGAGTATTAGCAGCATCGACGTCATCTCGATACGAGGACATGAATGCCTCTACCTCAGATTTGGATTTAACAAGCTCAACGGAACTTTGAGCTCCTCCTTTCTGCGGCTCCAGGCCGAGCTTTCCTCATTTGCACTTTTGAGATGGTTTTCAACTGAGGTCAGCTGTTCTCGAAGTGAATCATTTTTCGAGGCGAGACGGTCCATATGTTGCCTCCACCCAAGGGTCTCAGCCTCTTTCATCTTAAGCTCCTCTCGAAGCTCCACCACCAGCTCGCCCTTTTGCTGAAACTGCAAAATTGAAGTGTTAGTCACCAAACCAAGTAAAAATGTAATAGACCCTCAAAAGCTATATTACCTGTTCACGAAGCTCAGTTTGTTGTTGATGGGTCTTCGCCAACTCGGCTCGAAGATCGCTGATATCCCCCTCTTTTTTGGCATAAAGAGCCTTAAGGCTGTCCATCTCTACCACGAGCTTTTTGAACTAAGCTTCACACCGGGCAAGCTCGGCCCGAGACTTGGAAAATGCTTGATTGTAAAGAGACACGGCCTTCTCACAAAGAAAAGAAGTCGAGCTTAGAAGGGAAAAAATCAAACTTGAAGTGTAGTTATGAAGACAAAGCTTACCTGTTTGCGAAGCTTTTCGGCCTCATAAAAAATGAACGAGGCATCCAGATCGGGGCCCTCCTCGATTCCCGCAAGGTACTCCCGAAAGATGTCATTCTCCCCATAGGACGTTCCCACGTCCGGAGTCTTCATGTTGTGGGCATCCCGTATCTGCCCCCAGAGAACTCTGAACTCGGCGTTGAGCCTTCCACATTTATTACCCCGAATGAATCACTCGGGATATTATCTTGACTTTGTGGGGCCCTGGAGTTAGGCTCTCCAAGCTCATCAACTAAGTGTCCCCCATGAAGAGGCACACCTTTTTCGCCTGATGGTTCGAGGACTTTACTCGAGCTCCCCTATGAAATTTCTTCGGCTCGATACTGAACCATATCTGCTGCCATCGATTCAGCGACCTTCAAAGCATCAGTGCTTTCTCTTTTTCGAGCTACCAACGGGCAGCCATCATCCTCCCCCTCTGCGTCGTCTCTCTCTTCGTTCTCATCACGAAGACGTTGGGCCATTTCTGGAGATAAGACTGCGATGTCGGCCTTGGGCTTTCGAAGCTTACTCTTCTTTGGCTTTGGGGAATTCGCAGACGACCCCTCTTACTTTTTTTCTCCTTGGAGGGCCTAAAATTTTCTTCCTCACCAGGTGGGGGCGGCCGCATTGCAACGGCGTCTTCGAGGCCTGTGTGAAAGCAAAAGTAAGTATCTCACTAAGGAATATAAATGTGCAAATAATAAAAACTCACCATGGTTTGCGACCTCCCATCGATCTTTTTCCAAATCATGCCAATTACGCTCGATGTATGAAGAAGTAGAAGCAGTTGCCGAACCCAGCCCGGAAGGTCCGGAACTGCACCAGGAAACCAAGAAACGGATACACCATCGTAAAGAAATTAGATCGAGAAAGGGATGATATTGAGAAAGAACAGAAAAATCAGAGTATTAGATCACTATCGATAAGCCTGTACTTACGTTTCATGTTCTATTCCTCGGGGAATGGCATCCTGTCTGTAGGAATCATGTTGGAGGTCCTGATTCGGACAAACTGGCTCATCCATCCGCGATCCTTGTCCTTGTCGATACTGGAGAAGAATGATTTTGAGGATCGGCGTTGCAGCTTTATCAGGCCACCTCGATAAACGCGAGGGCTGTATAGACTGATCAGATGGTCGAGGGTAAAAGTCATCCCCTCGACCTTGCTCGAGAAGTATCTAATTAGATGGACGATTCGCCAAAAGGAGGGATGAATTTGACCAAGCGTCACTTGGTACTGTTGGCAAAAAATCGAGAATAAATGGGTCTTTGAGGTCCATAGAAGGATCTATGGGACCCAACGTGAATGGATAGGTATATACGCTCAGGTACCCTACTTTGTGAGTGGTAATGTCCTCTTCAGGGGAAGGGATTACCACGTATTTTTTCTCCGAGTTGCAATATGCTCTCACTTGCTTGAGCTCAACTTCGGTTATCAGACTGATGTACCGAGACATAGGCTCACATCGACCCGGGACTGAAGTAGGTTTGTCGATTTTGAATTCGGAAGATGTTTCACACGTCCGGGGAATGCACTCCTTGATTCGAGGTGGCACCATCGTTTTACTTTTGGACTGCCGTGATGACGAAGAGGCTTTCTCTTTCTGGGGAATGGTCTTAGATGTTTTGGCCATTGATGTTGAGAAATTCAAAAGAAGAGAAGAAGTTGATGATGGAATAAGAACAAGTTGAGAGAAGGGCAAGCTCAGAGAGATTGGAGAAGCTAATGAAATTTTAAGAATGCTTTGGATGCGTTGAGAAGTAAAGTTTGCAAAAGTGATAAGTTGGAGTATTTATAGAGGTCACCTAAGCATGTTGGAGAATCCAAACGACTGACCGTCAGCCGCTTTCAATTAGTGGCCTTGGGAAATTTTGCAGACGCGACCTTTCGCGAACTTTTCAGTCACTCCAGTCACTGACGTCACGGGACTGGCATCGTGGTCGGGGCATTGAAGGGTCAAGAATCATATCGTTTCTTATCATTTCATTTTAAGAAACGCGGGGACTATATGTATACGGTCAAAATCATATGCCCCTGATTTTGTAGGCTCGGGAAGTTGCATCGAGGGCAGAAATTCGGTAGAGGTCGAGCTCGGGCTCGAAGGCGAAACAAGAAGCTTGAAGACCTGAGCGCTCGGGAAACATAGAAGATAAGTTTGTCACATGAAGTCGTTACGAGTTTGTTACAAAAGGACAAGATACTTGCCACGTCCCCAAGATCATGGCATAAATTCCGGAATAGGCTTGTACGAATTAGTACAAATCCGTACCAGGTGGTTATACAATTGTCCTCATAAGATTCCTTACTGTAAATGAAAATGTACCTTATTTAGGGTTTCTCCTCCTATATAAAGGGGACCCAAATCATTTGTATAGATCATCTATGTAACACCCCGGAAAATTTCTAAGTGTTTTAAGACCATTAAGAAGATTGACGGATGCTAATGATATCAATTCGGGTATAAACAAGACTGGTAATTTGAATGATATAAATTGATCATGACAATATATGTATGAGGTTCATAAAAAATTTTTTAGGGTCTAAGAAGATCCCTAAGGCTAAGTCAAGTTGAAAAATTTCATAATAGACTAAAATTCAAATGTGTACGCAGACCTCACTTTGGACGATCATATCTACATATATATGAGTCTTTATTTGATGGAAAACCTATCAAATTAAATCTCTTTGAGTATAGTTTCCAACGCATCAAACCGTTTGTCATTTGGAGCTGTATACCGAAAGTTATGACAATGTTACTGGACCTGCGCCAGAGAGCAGCCACTAGCGCGGCCTGAGCGCGGGCTGAGCGCGCCCGCGCTAATCGGAAAGTTTCCGCCTCGTTAGCGCGGCCTTAGCGCGCCCGCGCTAATCGGAAAGTTTCTGCCTCGTTAGCGCGGCCTTAGCGCGCCAACGCTA
>ML258290.1:0-11959 GCA_005239495.1 Nicotiana undulata | reverse complement strand
TCTTCCCGAACCTCATCACGCCCTTCATAGGCGACACTCGAAGGAACACCTGGTCTCCTACCAAGAAAGACAAATCTCGAAATCTACGATCTGCATTACTCTTTTGCCTGGACTGGGCTGTACGAAGCCTATCCTGAATAATCTTCACCTTATCCAAGGCATCCTGGACTAACTCAGAACCCAACAATCTAGCCTCTCCGGGCTCGAACCATCCAATTGGAGACCGACATCGCCTACCGTACAACGCCTCATACGGAGCCATCTGAATGCTCGACTGGTAATTATTATTGTAGGCAAACTATGCTAGGGGAAAGAACTGATCCCATGAACCACCAAAATCAATAACACAAGCTCGCAACATATCCTCCAAAATCTGAATAGTACGCTCGGACTGTCTGTCCGTCTGAGGATGAAATGTTGTGCTCAACTCGATCTGTGTGCCCAACGCTCCCTGAAATACTCTCCAGAAATGGGAGGTAAACTGAGTACCTCGGTCTGATATAATGGATAGGGGCACACCATGCAATCTGACAATCTCTCTCATATAGATCTTTGCCAACTTCTCTGCTGAATACGAAACCGACACAGGAATGAAGTATGTTGACTTGGTCAGCCTATCCACAACAACCCACACTGCATCCACCATCCTCTGAGTCCATGGAAGCCCAACTACAAAATCCATCTTGATACGCTCCACTTCCACTCGGGAAGCTGAATCTGCTGCATCAAACCACCGGGTCTCTGGTGCTCATACTTAACCTGCTGACAATTCAAGCACTGAGCTACATAAGCCACAATATCCTTCTTCATTCTACGCCACCAGTAATGCTGCCGCAAGGCCTGGTACATCTTCGCGGCGCCCGGATGAATGGAATACCGGGTACTATGGGCCTCCTGCAATATCAACTCATGAATGCCATCATCATCGGCTACACAAATACGACCCTGCAATCTCAAAACTCCCTCAGCATCGACTGTGACCTGCTTGGAACGTCCGTGCCGAACCACTTCTCTAAGAGCACACAAATGACGGTCATCATACTGCCTGGACTGAATACGACCATACAATGAAGAACGAGCGACGGTATGGGCCAAAACACTACCACCCTCAGAAACCTCCAACATAACAAATCGATTGGCTAACGCCTGAACATCCAAAGCCAAAGGTCGCTCTCCAACTGATAAATAGGCCAAACTACCCATACTGACTGACTTCCGGCTCAAAGCATCGGCCACAACATTGCCCTTTCCCGGATGATAAATAATGGTCATATCATAATCCTTCAGCAACTCTAACCATCTCCTCTGCCTCATGTTCAACTCCTTCTATCTGAATAGATATTGCAAAGTCTTATGGTCCGTGAACACCTCACATGGCACTCCGTACAGATAGTGCCTCCAAATCTTCAAAGCGTGAACAATAGCTGCAAGCTCCAAATCATGGACTGGATAGTTCTTCTCATGAATATTCAACTGATGAGAAGCATAGGCTATAACCTTCCCATCCTGCATCAACACTGCACCAAGCCCAACCCACGAAGCATCATAATATACGGTGTACGAACCTGAACCTGTGGGCAATACCAACACTGGTGCTGTAGTCAATGCTGTCTTGAGCTTCTGAAATCTCGCTTCACACTCCTCAGACCATCTCAATTGAACACTCCTCTGCGTCAACTTGGTCATAGAGGCTTCTATAGATGAAAACCCCTCCACGAACCGGCGATAATAGCCTGCGAGGCCTAAGAAGCTCTGAATCTCTGTGGCTGAAGTGGGCCTAGGCCAATCTCTAACTACTGGAACTTTCTTCGGATCCACCTGAATGCCCTCTGCCGATACAACGTGGCCCAAGGATGCCACAGAACTCAACCAGAACTCACACTTAGAAAACTTGGCATACAACTGTCGATCTCTCAGAGTCTGGAGAACAACCCGAAGATGCTGCTCATGCTCCTCTCGACAACGGGAATAAATCAAGATATCATCTATAAACACGATCACAAATGAATCCAAATAAGGCCGGAATACCCGATTTATCAACTCCATAAAAGCAGCAGGGGCATTAGTCAATCCAAACGACATGACCAAAAACTCATAATGCCCATAACGAGTGCGAAAAGCCGTCTTAGGGACATCAGAAGCCCTAATNTGCTCCTCTCGGCTGCGAGAGTATATCAAAATATCATCAATGAAAACAATGACGAACGAGTCCAAATAAGGCCTGAATACCCGATTCATCAACTCCATGAAAGCAGCGGGGGCATTAGTCAACCCAAACGACATGACCAAAAACTCATAGTGCCCATAACGAGTGCGAAAAGCCGTCTTGGGCACATCAGAAGCCCTAATCCTCAGCTGATGATAACCAGACCTCAAGTCTATCTTAGAGAACACCGTAGCACCCTGAAGCTGATCAAATAAGTCATCAATCCTCGGCAAAGGATACTTGTTCTTGATAGTAAACTTATTCAGCTGCCGGTAGTCAATACACATCCTCATTGAGCCATCTTTCTTCTTCATGAACAATACTGGAGCACCCCAAGGAGAAACACTAGTCCTGATGAAGCCTTTATCCAACAAATCCGGTAATTGTTCCTTTAATTCCTTCAACTCTGGCGGAGCTATACGATACGGGGGAATAGAAATGGGTTGAGTGCCCTCAGCTAACTCAATACAAAAGTCAATATCCCTGTCGTGTGGCATACCCGACAGGTCAGCAGGGAATACCTTTGGAAACTCACGAACCACGGGCCCGGATTCTATAGAAGGAACCTCAGCACTAGGATCACGAACATAGGCCAAATAGGCCAAACAACCCTTCTCGACCATGCGCCGAGCCTTCATATAAGAAATAACCCTACCAGAAGAATGACTAGGAGTCCCTCTCCACTCTAAACGAGGTACTCCTGGCAAGGCTAAGGTCACTGTCTTGGCATGACAGTCCAAAATAGCATGATAGGGAGATAACCAGTCCATCCCCAATATAACATCAAAGTCAACCATATCAAGAAGCAAAAGATCAACCTGAGTCTCCAGACCACCAATAACTATTGCGCAAGCACGGTAGACTCGATCTACCACTATAGAATCACCCACCGGTGTAGACACATGTACGGAAGTACTCAATGAATGACAGGGCATACTCAGATAAGGGGCAAAATATGATGACACATAGGAGAATGTAGAACCCGGATCAAATAACACCGAAGCCTCTCGGCTGCAAACTGAAACCGTACCTGTAATAATTGCATCAGAAGCCTCGGCATCAGGATGAGCAGGAAAAGCATAACATCGGGGTTGATCCTCTCCAATATGAACATCCTTGGGTCTACCTGCTACAACCTGGCATCTACCCCTCGTGGCCTGCGCTCCACCTCTATGAGCCTGACCACCACTCCTAGATGGATGAGGGGGTAAGGGTGCACCTGCTGCGGGAACCAAGTCACGGGAACCCTGATACTGGGGTCCACTTGAAGCTCAGGGGCAATATCTGGCAATGTGCCCCGGGCTACCACAACTATAACAAGATCTTTGCTGTTGTGGCTGATAACTCGGGAATTGGCCTTGACGACCCTGATAACCACCCTGGTAACTCTGGAGTGGCTGTGCACTGATAGATGTTGGTGGTGCACTAACAGGAGCTGGCGGTGCACGGGGAGATACCTGAAGTGCCGACTGAAAAGGTCGGGGTGAATGACCCCTGCTGAAAGAATCCCTGCCTCCAGATGAGGCTCCACTGAATCTACCAAAATGACGGGGCCTCTTGTCAGTCCCCTGACCACCTCCCTGTGAAAAAATCATCTCAATCCTCCTGGACACATCGGCCGCATCCTGGAATGAAATATCAGTACTCGACTCCCTGGCCATCTGGAGTCGTATAGGCTGGGCCAATCCCTCAATTAACCTCTGAACTCTCTCCTGATCAGTGGGGGTGTCATTAATGCATGTATGGATAGAGCGATGAACCTGGTCTCGTACTGAGTAACAGACATAGATCCCTGCTGGAGGCGCTCAAACTGCCTCCTAAGATCCTCTCGCTGAGTAATGGGATGGAACTTCCCCAAAAATACCTCTGTGAACTGAGCCCAAGTCAAAGGTGCAGACCCAGCTGGTCTGGCTAAGCAGTAGTCCCTCCACCAAGTCTTGGCTACGCCAGATAGTCGAAAAGTAGCAAAGTCAACTCCATTGGACTCCACTATGCCCATATTCCGAAGAACCTCATGACAGTTGTCCAAGTAATCCTGTGGATCCTTTGACGGTGCACCGGTAAAAGTAGTAGTAAATAACTTGGTGAATCTGTCCAGTCTCCATAGAGCATCTGGTGACATAGCTGCACCCTCGGCTGCCGGTGCCACAATACCCGGCTGAGCTACTCCAGTTGTCTGAGGTGCTGGAGTCTGAAACTGAGTGACAACCTGCTCTAGGTATGAATAACAGGAGTTTGGGTCCCTCCCCCAGCCTGAGATCAAGCTGGTGCAGTAGGAAGAAGATCGGCCTGAGCCACACTCTCCATAAGTCCTACCAGACGGACGAGAGCGTCCTGAAGCACTGGGGTAGCTATGAACTCCTCTGGGACCTGCGCTGGTCCAACTGGGACTGCCAGAACTGGGACCTCCTCGTCAGACTCGACCTGAGGGTCCTCCACTGGGGCTGCTGCTCTGGGCTGAGCCCGGCCTGGGCCTCTAGCACAGCCTCGTCCTCGACCTCGACCCCTCGTAGGAGCTGTAGCAGGAGTGTCGGGCTGCTGAGCGGAACCAAGGGAAGCCCGCGTCCTCCCCATCTGCGAGAGAGTAGAAAGGAAACAATCAGTACTCAGAATATATATTGCACGACAGAGAATGAAGAAATGTGGAGTTATCCTAACTTTGCAGCCTCTGGGGATAAGTACAGACGTCTCTGTACCGATCCCTCAGACTCTACCAAGGTTATTCGTGAGTTGTGAGACCTAAGCAACCTAGAGCTCTGATACCAACTTGTCACATCCCGAAATCCCACCTTCAGGCCGCGACTGCGTCTAACGTTGAACTCGCTAGACAAGCCAACGTATACAATTAAACTAGCATTTCCAACCCACTTTATCAGTAATAAAGAAAAACACTTTTTAAACTTTAACAGAAATAGCCAAGGACACTTCAAAATCCTTAAAACGGTAAATGTATTAGATATTAAAAAAAATAAAAAATGTAATAATAACATCCATAACGTAGCATAAACTAAAAACCGGGGTGTCACAATCTCACGAACTTTCTATAGGAATGCTAAATCCGAAGTCTGAAAGAAAAATATAACACTGTCTTTGAAAGCTAGAGAAAAGACAAGACAGAGTGGAGATATACGGATAGGAGAGACGCCAAGGCCCACGAACGTCAGCGGTATACCTTGAAGCCTCGAAAGTGGAATGAAGGTGACTCCCTCAGCGCTATCCACAAGGTCCGGATACGGGATCTGCACAACATAAAGAAGTGCAGTGTAGTATCAGTACAACTGACCCCATGTACTGAGTAAGTGCCGAGCCTAACCTCGGTCGAAGTAGTGACGAGGCTAGACTTAGCTATACGTTCACCTCTCCTATTCTACAACATGTAATACAGATAGCAAAGCAAGGAACATAACAGTCAAGTACGAGGAAACGGGAGCAGTTAAAGGGAAAATAATAAGATGGAGCAGTCAAATAAACATCAAGTAAACTAGGAGGGCAGGTTAACAAAGAATAATAAGGAATAAATGTAAATGTCGAAAAATGAACAATTGTACGGCATCACCCTTCGTGCTTTTACTCTCTTCCTCACAAATGAAATGTGTGATGTAATCAATGTAATCATGGCACGGCATTAACCTTCGTGCTTTCAATCAATGTAAACATGGCACAGCATTAACCTTCGTGCTTTAATCAAAGCAAATCATGACACGGCATCACCCTTCGTGCTTTACACTCTTCCTCACTATGCATGATATGATGTAATCAATGAAAAACATGGCAAGGCATCACCCTTCGTGCTATAAACTTTTCATCACTATGCACGATTTGATGTAACCAATGAAAAACATGGCAAGGAACGCAACATAGTGGAAAAATACAGTCAAATCACCCGGCAAGGGGAAAACATCAATTAATAACTCAATAAATGCCCGGCAAGGGTCTCAGCAATAACCAATCACCTCAATTTTATACTTTACACTTGGATTCTCACTCGTATCAACACTTCTTAAGCTCAACAACCAATACTTTCAACAAGAATAAATTACCAAGTAGAGACAATCTCATAATATGATAAACATGGAAGAAATACTACAATTTCTATCAAAATAGACTCACGGGCATGCTTGACACACATTGCATAGGTACTCGTTACCTCACCTATGCAATGAACATGATAATCACTTAACACCTAGCAAATATTACCTATTCCCTCACCAAAGTTAGGCAAGACACTTACCTCGGGTCCAAGTATAGCAATCAACCCTCTAACACCGCCTTTCCTTTAGGATTCAACTCCGGAACGGTATTATCTAGACATAATTAACTCAAGTATATCAATAATGACCCAATAAATCAAACCCATAGCCTAATTACCAATTTCCAAGCATTCTTCCTAAAATACCAAAATTCGAACCCGGGCCCACTTGGTCCTAACACGAGGCTCGGACCAAAACCCGATCACCCATACCCCCCACGAGTTAGAAAATATGATTTGTTTTGAAATTTGACCCTAAATTGGGGTTGAATTGCCAAAAATCCCATAAGCCCTAACTCTACCCAAAACCCCTAATTTCTACTTTGATTTCATATTTTTAGGCCTAGATTCTAGTAAATAGTGATGAAAAATGGAAGGAAACAATGTTGTAATCACTTACCTAAGAGGTTATGGAAGGATTCTAGCTTGGGGGTCGTCAATGGAGGTTGGGAGAAGAAGAGAAGGCTGAAAATTGAGGATTCCCGTATGAAGTATTCTGTTTGGGCTATTTAAAATCACTGAAGAATTTAGACCTGTGCGATCGCGGAAGGAGTAATGCGATCGCACAGGGTAAGGGATCCTATGCTACGCGATCGCAAAAGCTTAGATGCGTTCGCACTGAGTAAGTTACCCACCCACCCCCCAATCCTATGCTACCCTGTGCGGTCGTATGCCGCACCCCGCGTCCGCACAGTAATACCACTGTAACCCTCCGTGATCATAGCCCTGAAGGTGCGTTTGCATTGAACAAAATCCCAGGGCCCCACTCTAACTTTGTGCGATCGCAGGTACCCTAATGCGATCGCATAGAGTGTTTTATCAAACACCAGAAAGCAGCAAAAATACCAGATTTTTCCTAAGCTTCTCACCCTGTTAACTACCCGAAACTCACCCGAGCCCTCGGGGCTCAAAACCAAAAACACACACGACTCCCAAAATATCCTACGGACTTGTTCAAGGTTTTAAATTATCAAAATATCATCAAATTCATCGAATTAAACCTCAAAACTCTTAGAATTTTCTTATAACTTCATAAAGCTTAACTTTTCCAATTTTAATCCGAATCACGTCATTTCAAGTCCGTTTTACACCAGATTTCACAGAGAAGTCAAATAACATATATTAAACCTGCTCTGGGCTTCGGAACCATAATACGGGCCCGGTAACACGGGTTTACCATAATTATCCATTTTCAAAAACCTTTATTATTTTCAGAAAATAATTTTCTTAAAAAATTTATTTCTCGGACTTGGGACCTCTGAATTTGATTCCGGGCATACACCCAAGTCCCATATTTTCCTACGTACCCTCCGGTACCGTCAAATCACGGGTCCGTATCCGTTTACAAAAAATGTTGACCAAAGTCAACTTTATTCAATTATCTATTATAAAAATTCCATTTATATCAGATTTTCACATAGAAGCTTCCCGGCTACACGCCCGGGCTGCGCACGCATATCTAGGTGAGACTATCGGGGCCTCGGAACACAGGTTTAGCTAAAATTACTTAGGATGACCTTTTGGGTCATCACAGTAAATTGGGGTACTGAACCCAAAATATCATTTTATATCTCAAAATAGTGCAAATAAGACTGAGTTTCGAAATCAGTTAAAAATAATATGACTGAGGGTAAATCATAAGTCAACACAGTGAGGAATAGCAGTAAAAGCCTCCAGGGGGTCCAAACAGGTTGGCATAAGGCCCCAAATATGGCGTACAGCCCAAAATATGGTAATAATCTTAAAACAAGAAATATCATATGATTTAGAATCAAATACGCAACTTAATAGTTGCCACGGGACGGACCAAGTCACAATCCCCCAATAGTGCGCGCCACTCACTCGTCATCTAGCATGTGCGTGTAACGACCCAGCATGTCGTTTTGAGTATTTGTACTTCACTTGGTGTTCTGAGGGCTCAAGTATCTCCGCATGGTGTATTATGACTTGCGTAAATCGCCGGTGTTGGTTTTCAAGTTATCCGGAATCAATTTGGAAGAATGAGCTTCGAGATTTAAGTTCTAAGTTGGAAGAATTAACCAAGTTTTACCTTTGGAATTTGACCTCGGAATGGAGTTTCGTCAGTGTCGTTAGCTCCGTTGAGTGATTTTGGCTTAGGAGAGCGTCTCAAACGGTCAACAAGTACCAGCAGTTAGCCGTCTGAATGCATACGCATGCATTGACTTCATATATTACGTAGTGACAGCCCATACTTTACCTCACTAGACCCCACCTTCTCTGCTTCTTTAACAACCAAATATTGGTCTTTATTTTGATTTTCTTATGGAATAATTACTGGGGGAAAAAAAGACCTAATGTTTTAGTACTTCTCTATATATCCATAAGTACCTCAGTCGCTTGTCTTTCAGTTCCCACTAATTCCTGCTTCTCTATTGTTGGAACATGAAGAAGCTTGTGGAATTTACCGTGTCGGCTATTCAGATGATCTAAATCGCCACATATTTTATGTGAACGACATATTAGTAGATAAACTTTTATTCTGCAACACCCTCAAATTTGATCGTGCAGAACATTGCTTTATCCAAAAAAATTGGGTTTCAATATTGTGGATATGACTTATCAATTGATGAGTTATATTTCAAGTCGGGAAGAAAATTTCTACAAAAGGTGGTCAGACAAGGATCCAGCGAACACAATTTTGCTGATACAACAGCATGGAAGCCTAAGGGAAAACGTGCTGATGATTTTTCAATAACCCCCCAAAAAGTTGGTCATGGTCATACCAATATTTTTATTCTTTGTTGCGGCTTAATTTGCCTTTGTTTTCGTGCAAGGGAGAAGGAACGGATCAATATGCTCTTGTAAAGGATCCTGATTCAAGAACATTTTGATTGCCTCATCATTATGGAGTATGTACCTAATGGTACAGTAACAGAACATTTAGATGGTGGACGTGGAAAATCTTAGCTTTCAATCAGCAACTTGAGATCGCAATTGATATTGCTCATGGCCTAACTTACCTCCATCTATATGCTGGTTTTCCTGAACAAGATTGAGTCGAGCGGAGGTAAATTTTAGAGGAAAAGGGCTAAGTTGAGTGTTGAGTTAGCCGAATCGAGGTAAGTGTTTTGCCTAACTTTGTTGAGGGAATGTTTCCTCCTATTTGTCATTGTTTGCTACATGTGGGGGTGATACATATATGAGGTGACGAACATATATATATGTGCCAGGGTTTAGCATGCTCGGGGGTAGATGAAGTTGTAATTGTGTTTTATCGAATTACGTAATTTTCTTGCTTCGTTTGATTTATAGATATTAAGAATGTAGTATAAAATGTTAGAAACAAAGACCTAGCCTAAGATAACTTGATCAAATTTGATAGAATTGTGGGAATACATTGATTTATATAGTTTGGTCATCTCTATGCGTGATACTACATTGCTATGACCGATATTTTTTTTCTTTTTTTAGATGTTGGATTCTATACCTGTGTTACTAATAGATTGTGAGATTTGTGAAAGTACTTTAATTATATGGTACTGGAGGGTTCATTTAAACATTGTTGGCTTGTAAAGCAGTGATTGAGAACTTTGTTTGGAATATTCGTTGAACACTCTCCTCGATGTTATTCATACTTCCCGCCTTGCCATTTTATTGATATTCATATGATTGGTGAGGAAGAGTGTAAAGCACGAAGGGTGATGCTGTGCCATTATTTATATTCATTATCATGTGAGAAGAGTGTAAAGCACGAACGGTGATGTCGTGCCATTATTTATATCATTATCATGTGAGGAAAAAGTGCAAAGCACGAAAGGTGATGTCGTGCCATTGTTTATATTCATTATCATATGAGGAAGAGTGTAAAGCACGAAGGGTGATGTCGTGCCATTATTTATATTCATTATCATGTGAGGAGAGAGTGT
Source organism: Nicotiana undulata (assembly GCA_005239495.1). Lineage (NCBI taxonomy): Eukaryota > Viridiplantae > Streptophyta > Magnoliopsida > Solanales > Solanaceae > Nicotiana > Nicotiana undulata. The sequence goes on along the minus strand of ML258290.1, from coordinate 1,617 downwards.
AAAGCACGAAGGGTGATGCCGTGTCATTGTTTATATTCATTATATATATATATATATATATATATATATATGTATATTAACCTTAAAATAAAATAAAATATTTGTTTAAATGATGAAAATAAATTTTCTCACACTAACAGAGTAATCGTATTCAATATGTATTCGGAGTTTAGTTAAATCAGTTGTATAATATTTTATAATTATGCATATCTTATACTACCTTTATTTTAATTTAGATGACATATTTCGCTTATCGGAAGTCAAATTGGCTTCATTTGACCAACATTTTAAAATATCTCTTTTTATCATATTGACATGAGAAAAATTATAACTTATAGTATTTCTCGTATAGTTTTTGAATATCTAAATTTTAAAATATTAAGTTTAACTAATTTAATTTATTTTAAATTCTTAAATCTCGTATGGAATTATTCAATAGAGCAAATCTTTTTTTTTTATTGTGGTCATTACCTCAGTGCTCTCTGCTTAGTTCTGTACATTCTCCTTTTATTATTACTTCTTGCATATTCCCTTCCTTGTCATTCTATCATCGGTATTTCTATCATTTGGTTGGTATTGTTTTACGCAATATGGTGAGGATGAGATAAATGAACGAAGGGTGTTACCGTACCGTTAGACTTGATGTCTTGAGTACTTTATCACACCATGAAAGTATATGAAGTGATTGTTGTGGTTCATGGGCTTTCGGTTTAAGGAAAGGGTCGGTTGAGATGTCGGAAACTATTAAATTATGATTCTTTCTGGTACTCATTTATTTCATGTTGTTGTCGCATGGTGTACTCCATTCTATTATTCCGTCTTTTGGTTCTATTGCTAGTTTACATTATAGTGTTCGTTAATGAGTATCTTTTAACTAAAACTCTCGTCACTACTTCGACGGGGTTAGTCAAGATACTTACCAGTACATGGGGTCGGTTGTACTTATACTGCACTTCTGCACACTTTGTGCAGACTATTGGAGCGGAGTGCTGAAGAAGTTGGGGCCTGACCCTGAAGATGTTCGTTTATTATGTATAGAAGCTGCCACTTGTCCTTGGTAGTTTTAGACATTATTGATCTGTTCGTGTAGTTTTCAAACAGAACGTGTATTTATTCATACTAGCTTTGTATATTCTAAGTCTTAGAAGCTCATGAGTCGTACTATCAGATCCTGGGTAAATTTGTAAAAGTTTCGATAAATCCTAATTTAATTTTTGATAAGTTTATTTGGGTGCTTCTTTTATTAATTGGCTTACCTAGCGGGTCAAGTTAGGTGCCATCACGACCTGTGATTTTTGGTCGTGAAAGGTGGTATTAGATCCCTAGGTTCGTAGGTTCTACGAGTCATGAGCAAGTGTCTAGTAGAGTCCTGCAGATCGGTATGATGATGTCCATATCTATCTTCAAGAGGCTACAGTGCATTTAGGAAAAACTTCCCTTCATTCTTTCCTTATCGTGCCGCTTTGTTTCATCTTGAAATCTACGACTTTGACTCCTCCCAATCGCTCATATGTGGTGTTGTGCACTCAGTATTCGTTATGTGCCGACGATCGGTGATATCAGAGCCTAAGGTTTTAAAGTGTCCTAGGATGTCTCGGAGCCGTGTCTAGTAGAGCC
>MDKH01110090.1:0-18892 GCA_005239495.1 Nicotiana undulata | reverse complement strand
ACGCCACGTTACGTATTTTACGTAAGAGAAGAGAGAAAAATAACACGTGGGGTTTCACAGTCAAGCCCCTTGGCCATGGCGATCTATTGATTATTGCAATCTAATGGAAAAAGCAAAAGCGAAAACAACAGATGACAGGAAGTGAAAGGCTTACAATATATACGGAAAGATCGAAGTGGCATATTTACAGGACTCATGTCCTAAGACCATGCGGAGAAGAAATAAACATAACCCTAATCTACCGCCGGAGCTGTGTCTTCGACAACCCCTTGGGAAGTCGAGCCCTCAGTGATTCCAGTTTCAGCCTCAGGGTCTCCAACGACCTCTTCCCCCTCAGGGACTTCGCCATCATCTTCCGAGCCGTCGCTCGATTCACCCTCAGAAATAATCAAGGCAGCGGCCTCCTCTTCCAAGGGCTTCACCCTATCGATCTCGACAGTCAGATCGATGCCCCCGACACGAATATCCTCGAGGGCCTACCTCTGAGATTTCAAGCGAGCATGCCTCACAGCTCGGGCCAGTTGCAAGTCAACCTCTTCGGACACCGTCTTAGCATGAGCATTCGCCATAACAACTTCCTCTTTTACGAGGAAATAAGCGCCTCGGCTTCAATTCTGGCTGCGAATAAAGCGACGGCCAATTCGGTGAGGCAATCTTTGTACCTATCACACTCCGCCCTCGTTCCATGAAGTTGATGCTCGACCAAGGTCACCCTCCCCTGGAGAGTGCCTCTCTCGGAAGTCATATCACTCACGTACCATTTGAGTTCGAGAATCTCGTCACCCTAGGCTCGGATTTCCTCCTTCATCAGAGCATTTTTCTTTTCAAACTGCAAAGAAACAGCCTGAGATGGGTCGCGACACCATAGTAAAGTAAACGCACGGACATAAACAAAAAGAAGTTATTTTACCTGCTCAACGAGGCAAGTCCTCTCTCTGGATTCCACCTTCAAACAAGCTCGAAGATCGCGGAGCTCCTCTTCTTTCTCACTAAAGCGGCCTCTGAGCTCATTAGCCTCCGAAGAAAGCTTCCTGCACTCACCCTCATAGAAAGCCGACTTAGCTTGAAACTTGGAAAAGGTCTGATCATAAAACACCTTGGTCTGAAAGCACGGTGAAACAAAATAAGGAGGATGAGGATTGAAATACCTAGTAAAACTTGCAAAAGGCTACCTCTTGGAAAAGTCTATCAAGCTCGCTGAAGACGAATGAGGCGTCAGGTTTGCAATTCTCCTCGGCCGCAATGTATAGCCTTCGAAACACGTCTCTGCCTTTAGTAGACGCCCCCGCATCAGGGAACTCTTTATTTCGGGCATCCTGTGATTGGCCCGAAGGAAAAGACGGTTTTGGGGAGAAGGCACTCACATAAATGACCCCGGATAGAATAATCAGGACCTTCCCTCGCCTTTTAGGAACCTCGGGACAAAGCGCCTCCGTCCCTGCAACCAAGTGTGTATCAGCTCGGGGAAATCCCGGCTAGCATCCGACTTGGGAACGTTGTCCGGCTCATCTCCGACAAGCTCGGCTCCAGATTGGGTGGCTGCCGCATCAGAGTTCAGCCTCGATACCTCTGGCTCGATGTTCGTAGACTCAGCAAGATGCGGGGAAGCCAAGTCATCTCCTCCCACGGGCACCACTTTAGGACCAACTCCTTCCCCGCTGCTGGTTCATGGGCTCTCATAGACCTCGGGGGTCGAGGCCACCGAGTCAACCAAGGATCCCTTCACTTTATCTTTCTTTGATTTCGAAGACTCGACCAACGGTTTCTTCCGTATCTTCTTTTCTTTAGCAGGTTTCGGGGTACCCGCTTCCTCAAGCACCGTTTCCCTCATCACAAAGGTTTTTCCCAGACCTGTACAGATGCAAATCATAACCACCGGATGTGTGGATTTGATCAGTGATGCCCCTCCGGAAAAACATAATTACAGCAAGGGAAAGGGCTTACCATGATTCTTCGCCTCCCATCGGCCCACTGACAGATCGTGCCACACGCGCTCAGCATATGGGCAGACCAAATCTAGCTGGCGGATCCAGTCTAAGAGACTTTTGACCGAGCCGAGATACACAGTAATGGTTGCAACAACGACAAAAGGCATTTCATAAGGTAATTAAGCCACAGGAAAAGGAAAGGCGTCCGGTTAATATATGCACTTATGTTTCATATTCCTCTTCCCGGGGAACTGCATCATTTCCGTCGGAATCAGGTCCGCAGTCCTACTTCAGACAAAGCGACTCATCCATCCTATGTCTCTAACTTCGTCAGTACAGGAGAAAAAGGCCCTCGAGGCCCGACATTGAAGTTTGATCAGGCCACCTCGATAAAGTGGGGGGCTGCACATTCTAATCAAGTGGTCAAGGGTAAAAGGCATTCCCTCGACCGTGTTTGTGAAATGCCTGGTCATATATACAGTACGCCAAAATGACGGATGTATCTGACCAAGGGTAACTTGGTATCGTTCGCAGAAATCGAGGATAATTGGTTCTATAGGGGGCGACGACGGTCCCACTGGGCCAAACGTAAATGGGTAAGTATACACACTGAGGAAGCCGACCTCGTACATGGTAATATCTTCTTCCCGGGAGGGGATCTTCACCAACACCAAACTCCTCCACTAGCAGTTCATTTTCATCTTCTCAGTGTCTGAGATCAAGATGATATACCAGGACATGGGCTCGCATCGCCACGACCTCGAAGAGGGTTTGTCGATCTTGAAATCATATGTTATCACGCATGCTCCGGGGACGCAATCCTCAAGGCGAGCGGGTCCCTTCGCCTTCTCCTTAGACAGTCGTGAAGTAGAAGAAGGTTTATCGGGTTTGAGAAACGCTAGAGGAAGTCTTCGCCATTTCTTTCTTCCTGGGAATAGGGAAAAAGGGAAGTAAATATGATCATAAAAAGAACGCGAAAAGGAAGTAGAGGGAAATCTTTCGAGAACTTGGGACCACAATAAGAAAAAAAAGCAGGGGAATGAGTATTTATAGAAAGTTTCCACACACGTTAGGGGAAGCCAAAGGGCGGTAGCTGCCGTAATCAATGCAAGGGGCTTCTCAAGGATTCCTGTCTCGTCAGTCACATTATATGGCACGGGTGACGTAGTAATGGAATTATGAAAAGATGATGGATTCAACACATTTCTTGTCTTTTCATTCCAAGAAACGCGAGGACTATCTGTATACGGTCGAAATCGGGCTCAGTTGATTCCAAGGTTTCCTATGGCATCGGGGATAAATCCGAGATGCGACTGTTCAACCAAAGAATTAGATACTTTTACCAAAGCTATTTTTAGGATGACACGGGTTACTGATAATCAAGGAAATAATATTAAGTAAATAAGAATAAGTCAATGATGATAATAAGATGCTCAGAAAAGTAAAGTGTATTGTCTTCGTAATTCAGATGCCCTTGGCAAGTTATATTCCCTTCTCTTATATAGGAAATTTCTTAATATAACATCTACCTCTAACAATGATCGCTCATTAATGACTAATTATTACATTAATAGGACGTTACAAAGAGTAACCGTAACTGTTGCGTGAAGGTTGTGTAACATGTTAGTCATTAATTGAGGATCTATAAATCTGCCCGTAGATTTCTCCGGATTCATTCTGACCATGTCTCTTCCTTGTCTCAATTAGGCTGAGTTTCCCATAGCTGATTACCCCGTAGGTTTATTGATCTGTGCCTCTTTGTTCCGTACCTCTTTATAGAATCATATCCAGCTGTCAGATTTTCTTTGGTCTACGTAGCCGGCTGAGTCACCAAGGATTATCATATATTTGAGACTCTTTTTTACCAATGCAGCGACTTCGGGAGGAGTTCCTCGAATGATGGCTCCAAGGGATCAACATACATCAAACCAAGGAGAAGGCCGAGGTTCGTTTTGGGGAAGTGCGTGATTCTCAAGGACATAGGACTAGGGCTGACAAGCGCCTGGAAAATAGCACGGATCTAAATTAGTCCATTAAATAGTTGTACCAGTTGTCCCCTTCTTGTAATAAATGCTAATGTACTATGTTGGACTTCCCTTCTATATAAAGGGGACCCCAATTATTTTTGGCGGGCAGGATATTCAATAGAAGGAACAAGAACATTCTCTACTTCATTACTTAAGCATTCCCTATTGTCTCTCTGTTAGATCATTTATTTACATTTACTGCATTTCGTCAATTGTTCTTTATTTATAGCTCTTTATTGATCATAAATAGCATACTATGAAGCCTATAAAGCTGTTATAGCTTCATCGATCGTCCAAAATGATAAAAACTCAAACCTCACTAAAACCTCTTTAAAATGATAAAAAGATTTGGTGATGTTCAAAAGGGTTTTTCAATTTTGAAAGTGACAAAATCTTGTGTTTAAAAAGGATTAACTCAGAGTCGCCACCTGACATTTGGTTTCGGTATGTCAGGTCACCGTTTTTAGAAATGATTTCTTCTTTTGAAATATTTTGGACTCCAAACTAAGTATGCACCAGAGATTGAGGGTAAGGGGGTTCATTTGACTCGGGGAGAAGGTGTTAGGCATTCCCCGAGTCCCGTAACTAGTACGGTTGCGTACATGATCAAGTTGACTTTAAAGATATTCAAATTGCGGTAAAAGTAAACACATAAGAGTAAAATAAACACACAAGAGGCTCGAGGTCGATCCCACCTAATAAAAGGAAAAAATGACAAATGAAAAAATAAAAATAAAAATACTACGAGTTCTACTTTGGGCCTCCAAATACAAATACTTCGGGGTATACCCCGGATAAAAATATAAACAAATTTCGCGGGGCGTTCCCCGGATAATAAAAGAAAAGAAACGACCTCTCGCCTCAAATAGAAATGAAACAAAGAAAACCTAAGATTTGCCTACCCGTGTGTGATCAGCCTAAACATAATCCTAACGGGCAATAAAATAAAATAAGAATTCAATTCATGGTCGCACGTGAACAACCTAAAATATGCTTCTAACTATCAAATGGAATAATGGAAGTAATACTCTTTTCATCTTAAGTTTGAATTGTTTTGCTTTAGCAGTCCGATCCCTCATAAAATATTTCTAATTAATCATCGCTGCCGACATTCTCTTTCTTTGTATCATTCATTTCGTTTTTCAATAACAACAAAACAGAAAAAATAAAAATAAAAACTAATTCAACATAAGGAAAATCAGATGTCAATAATCAAATAACCAAATATAAGCTCACAAATGCATCACCAAGTGAACACATATAAAAGAAAATTAGACAAATCCTTCAATTCAAGAATAAATAAAAGAGTGAGAGATTGACCTCAAGCTATTGCAGCAGCGTAACAAGAACCGAAAACAACAGTAATAGGAAATTATTTTACGAACCTCGTACGACAATTAGTGACGGACTCAAACCAAAACTCTACTTACTGCGTATGTGTGTGTGTGAATGGTTGCTGGTTCTGCTACTGGCGTGAAGGAGAATTAGCTAGGGAGGTTTTATGGTGATGTTGAAATGAAAATGAACAGAGTTCTCGAATGACTCTGTTTTTTGACCGTCTGTTTTCAACTTCTTTTTGTTTGTTTTATCTACTGTTTTTCAGGGACGGGTGTGGTTTGCTGCTTGGTGGTGGCTTTAGGTGGTGATGGAGATGAAGAGGGTGGTTGTTTGGCTGGCTGGAGGCGACGGGCAGTGTGTGTGGTCGTGGTGGATCGTGGAGGTTTGAGAGGCGGGGAGCGACGACAGCTTGGTGGTGTGTTGGGGTAAATCTGGCCGTTGTTTCTTGGGGTGTGGCCAATGGTGACGGGAAGAAGAAGAGGCGGCGATGTGGGTCTTCTCCGACAGGTTTGAGGGTGGCGGTTGGTAGGGATTATGGTTGTAAGGTTCTGTTAGGTGTAAAGATGTCTCTTAGGTTGAAGATGAATAGGTCTTCCTAGGGTTACGTATGTAAGGTTATGAGATAAGGGTTATTTGGGCCAAGGGGTTAATGGGCTAGGTCCGAATTGGCTAAATTTTTGGCCAAATTTACCTTTAAAAAGTGGACATTTAACTCTACTAGATTAAAAATATTAACTCCTACAAATAATAACTATTAAAAATACCCAATACTTTAATTAAATAAAGAAAAAATGAAACTATTTTTGTATCTTTTTAATTTTTGTGATAAAATTAAGTAAAAGAGTTAAAATAACGATATTAGGCATAAACTAAATATTTAAAAGCCAAAAATGTATAAAATTTGGGGAAAGGTAAAAAATTACATGTCTACAGCTGCCCCTCTTTGACTGGAAACAGAAGAGTTTTCAGACAAAGGACGTCTAGACAAGGTTTTTGACCCGACCCTTATGTAGAAAGACCAGAAACTTAATGAAAGGAGAATGTACCCGAGCCGTAGTATCTGATCTACCTACATATCCTTGGCTATAAAGGAATCAGACCACGTGTAGTTCAGAAGTAGGAAGAGCGATGGAGGAGAATACCGAGGTGGAGTGTCGATTGAGGTGCTGTCGAGGTTCCGGTCCGCGGTTCCTGTCGTTACATGATAATAAAACCAAATGAAAATTAAAAATTACAAGAAAAACTACAAAATCATGTCTATTCTTCTGCCTTGAATCTTCTACAGTCTTGTTGTGCGTCTCGAACTATTGATTCGCATTCTTGAGGCGAGCTTCTGCTACTTCTGACTTGAATTAAAATTTGAAATGACTTCCCTCGTTATCCAGGTGGGCGCCTGACGACTTGACTTGAAATGTATTTCCTCGTTCTCCAGGTGGGCGCCTGATAACTGCTTTGAAATTTGAAATAACTCTAAAATGAATTCTGAAATGTCTTCCCTCGTTCTTCAGGTGGGTGCCTGCAATCAAAACAACAAAACAAACAAAATTTTCTGCCCCAGTTTGCACTCGGGAGATTTGTGAGTTGTTAGCAAAACTGTAAATCACTTATGTTATTGATGCATGATGAGAGTAAATCTAAAGACTCGACTGGTTTCCAATCCAGACTTCCCCATTTTTCAATTATTATCCTAGGAGAAAATTAATCAGACTAGGTTTTCTTTTCTTAGGAGATAAGTTCATCATACTAAGACGTATATCCTAGGAGAAAGTTCATCAGACTAGGGTTTCTTTTATCTTCTTCCTTTTTTTGGTATCTTAGGAGAAAGATTCATCATACTAAGATTTGATCCTAGGGCAAAGTTCATCAGACTAGGTCTTCTATCTTAGGAGAACGATTCATCAGACTAAGGTTTCGATCCTAGGAGAAAGTTCATCAGACTAGGTCTTCTATCTTAGGAGAAAGATTAATCAGACTAAGAATTGATCATAGGAGAAAGTTCATCAGACTAGGTCTTCTATCTTAGGAGAAAGATTAATCAGACTAAGAATTGATCATAGGAGAAAGTTCATCAGACTAGGTCTTCTGTCTTAGGAGAAATATTCATCAGACTAGGATTTCAATCCTAGGAGAAAATTCATCAGACTAGGTCTTTTTGTTTGTTATCTTAGGAGAAAGATTCATCAGACTAAGATTTTGATCCTAGGAGAAAATTCATCAGACTAGGTCTTCTATCTTAGGAGAAAATTCATCAGACTAGGACTTTTTATCCTAGGATGAAAAATGTGAAGAGCAATGGCAACATTTTATGCACACTAGCAAGACAGATAGAGGCAAAGATTTGAGAAACTTCCCTTTGTCGACTCTTCTCTTCTTCTTTTTTTCTTTTTCTTTCTTTTCTTCTTTTTTGTTTGTTTTTTTTAACCAACTTGCTTGCACCACTTTTTCCCTGTTTCAAACAAAGAAAACTTGTGAGTTTAAAACGTGGTGGTTAGTTTGTGGCCTTGACTACGAGGGAGATTTTTCCTGCACTTGTCACGATCAACTTGGACTTCAACTTGGAAGACAATGCTTGTTTCCGGCCGACCGCTTTTTCGGAAAACCTTTATCACAAGAAATATTTCTGATTTGTTCAAGTCCAAACCTTATACCCGATGCATTGCACTTGTATTCTAACATTCACCAAATCTTTGCATTTTGCATCAATCCCAGAGAAGATCTATTATCACCAACTCAGTGCACACACTATTCTCCTGTGTCTTGTGACATTTTGATGTGCTTGTCAGGCTCGACTTTGTGTGATTAAAAAGCTGGTAGCAGATTTTGAAGTTATTTTGATGTGTAGCATGAAAAGATTTTGTGAAGTTCAAAAATGTTTTTCAATTTTGAAAGTGACAAAAGCTTGTGTTTAAAAAGGATTAACTCAGGGTCGCCACCTGACATTTGGTTTCGGTGTGTGAGGTCACCGTTTTTAGAAATGATTTGTTCTTTTGAAACACTTTGGACTCCAAACTAAGTATGCACCAGAGATTGAGGGTAAGGGGGTTCATTTGACTCGGGGAGAAGGTGTTAGGCATTCCCCGAGTCCCGTAACTAGTACGGTTGCGTACATGATCAAGTTGGCTTTAAGATATTTAAATTGCAGTAAAAGTAAACACATAAGAGTAAAATAAACACACAAGAGGCTAGAGGTCGTTCCCACCTAATAAAAGGAAAAAAATGAAAAATGAAAAAATAAAAATAAAAATACTACGAGTTCTACTTTGGGCCTCCAAATACAAATACTTCGGGGCATACCCCGGATAAAATATATACAAATTTCGCGGGGAGTTCCCCGGATAATAAACTAAAAGAAACAACCTCTCGCCTCAAATAGAAATGAAATAAAGAAAACCTAAGATTTGCCTACCCGTGTGTGATCGGCCTAAACATAATCCTAACGGGCAATAAAATAAAATAAGAATTCAATTCATGGTCGCACATTAACAACCTAAAATATGCTTCTAACAATCAAATGGAATAATGGAAGTAATAAACTCTTTTCATCTTAAGTCTGAATTGTTTTGCTTTAGCAGTCCGATCCCTCATAACATATTTCTAATTAATTATCGCTGCCGATATTCTCTTTCTTTGTATCATTCATTTCGTTTTTCAATAACAACAAAACAGAAAAATAAAATAAAAAACTAATTCAACCTAAGGAAAATCAAATGCCAATAATCAAATAACCAAATATAAGCTCACAAATGCATCACCAAGTGAACACATATAAAAGAAGATTAGACAGATACCTTTAATTCAAGAATAAATAAAAGAGTGAGAGATTGACCTCAAGCGATTGCATCAGCGTTACAAGAACCGAAAACAGCAGTAACAGGACATTATTCTACGAACCTCGTACGACAATTAGTGACGGACTCAAACCAAAACTCTTCTTACTGCGCGCGCGTGTGTGTGAATGGTTGCTGGTTCTGCTATTGGCGTGAAGGAGAATTAGCTAGGGAGCTTTTATGGTGATGTTGAAATGAAATTGAACAGAGTTCTCGAATGACTCTATTTTTTGACCGTTTGTTTTCAGTTTCTTTTTGTTTGTTTTCTCTATTGTTTTTCAGGGACGGGTGTGGTTTGTTGCTTGGTGGTGGCTTTAGGTGGTGATGGAGATGAAAAGGATGGTTGTTTGGCTGGCTGGAGGCGACGGGCAGTGTGTGTGGTCGTGGTGGGTCGTGGAGGTTTGAGAGGCAGGGAGCGGCGGCGGCTTGGTTGTGTGTTGAGGGAATCTGGCCGTTGTTTCTTAGGGTGTGGCCGATGGTGACGGGAAGAAGAAGAGGCATGTGGGTCTTCTCCGGCAGGTTTGAGGGTGGCGGTTGGTAGGGATTATGGTTGTAAGGTTCTGTTAGGTGTAAGGATGTCTCTTAGGTTGAAGAAGAAGAGGTCTTCCTAGGGTTAGGTGTGTAAGGTTATGGGCTAATGGTTATTTCGGCCAAGGGGTTAATGGGCTAGGTCCAAATTGGCTAAAATTTTGGCCAAATTTACCTTTAAAAGGTGGTCATTTAACTCTACTAGATTAAAAACATTAACTCCTACAATAATAACTATTAAAAATACTTAATACCGTAATTAAATAAAGAAAAAATAAAACTATTTTTGTATCTTTTTAATTTTTGTGATAAAATTAAGTAAAAGAGTTAAAACTAGTTAAAATAACGATATTATGCCTAAAGTAAATATTTAAACGCTAAAAATGTATAAAATTTGGGGAAGGGTAAAAAATTACATGTTTACATCACATAATCAAATATAATTGTAATTACCATTTTCAAGGTAAACACTTAGCTATGACAACCTAGTTTTGATTTAAAGATGGGGAATATTCCAACAGAATATTCTCTCCCTTGTACTTTTTAGGATTTCTCTAAAGTTTTCCCATATATATAAAACACTAGGGGAAGAAAAAGGGGCACAAGTGACTCTCAGAAAGAACATCCTGTATTATTGGCTATTGAAAGAATATACACTTCTTGTCTTATCTATTGATTCTTAAGTTAAGAATCACCTTTCTAGATACAAGATCCAAGAACTAGAAGCTCTTTCACATTATATATCATTTACTCGGCCGACAAACAAGACTGTTGATAGTCAACGTATTTGGGACGTATCGTTATTATATTTATTGCCATTGCATGCATTTATTTCATACATTTGTTCGTGTATTCATTGCCAATCATTGTTAGTTCGACATTTAATGTTACAACATTTCCGCTCCATTCAATAATCCGCACTTCCATAGATCTAATAGTTATTGGTCTAGCTAGGATTAACCCGACATCTTAACTTAACAAACCTCACATTAAGTGTATTATCATATTTTTGGTAGAACTGTGTTCTTAGAGCTTTGAGGATTGCTGGATTTTGATGTTGAGTTTGAGGATATATACATTTGTACTTGAGCAGCGTGATTATATATATCCTTGTGTTCTTATTGTTCGTTTGTTTACTTTTCAATCTCTTTCAATGTGCTCAGCCTTTAATATGTTAAGTAAAGGATGGAATGCTGCATTATATTTGAAAGATACAACATTAATTATGAGCAGCCATAGAATCAAGGTTCAAAAAATGCGTCATAAAATGATACGAAAGTACTTAAATATACGTTACAGATACAACATATTATCCGTTTAAAGTGCGTATTTAAAACGTGATGCAATAAGAATTATAGGACATATAGAGCGAATAACTTGAGGCAAATTTTGAGTTAATTATACTATTGCATTTGCAGAATAATATGCATATTATATAAGTTGCAGTGGCATACTTACACAAAAATTCAAGGCCTATGTCAATGCCACGAAATCGGCCATGGCAAGCCACTATTCGGCATGAGGTCGGCCGTAGCAAGCCTATGTCAATAGCACGAAGTCGGCCGTGAATGATACGAAAGTACTTCAATAATTAGACGAGTCCCAATTTTGCCTTAGGAAACGTTAATTTGAACAAGACTGGTCAATTAGTTTGAAAATATGAAAATATAATTCTCTCTGGAGGTTTTATTGTATTAAATCTTATATGAGTTATATATTGCTCTTTTAAGAAAATTTATCAAGCTAGTTCATATAGTTACTTGCAATTAACGTTAACGCAAATTTATTTAACTATTTGTAACGACTCGGCCGGTCGTTCCGTGAGTTTAGCCCCGTTTTTCATGTTTCTGCTTTATCATGTGTTGCTTAGCTCAGTTATGTCATGCGGAGTCGGTTGGTTTGGTTTCGGAGTGGTCGTGGTGAGAGATGAGACACTTAGTCTCTTAAGTTGGCTTAATAATTGGAAAAGTCAACCGGGAGTTGACTTATAGGTAAACGATCCCGGAATGTGGATTTTATGGCTCGGATAGCTTCGTTATGTGATTTGGAACTTAGGAGTGTGTTCGGGATGTTATTTTGAAGTCTGGAATAGAATTAGGCTTGAATTGGCGAAATTGAGTTTTTGGCGATTTCCGGTCGGCGGTGGAAAATTAGCTATCAGGGTCGGAATGGAATTCCGGAAGTTGAAACAGGTTCGTAGTGTCATTTGGGAGGTGTGTGCAAATTTTCGGGTCATTCGGACGATGTTTGGTTAGTTTCGGCATTGTTGGTAAATTTCGAAAGTTTGAAAATTCTTAGGCTTGAATCATGGGTTGATTTGGTATTCTGATGTTATTTTGGGTGCTCCGAGGGTTCGACTAAGTTCGGGTGATCATTTATGACTTGTGGGTACCATTGGTTGAGGTCCCGAGGGCCTCGGGATGAGTTCGGATGGTTAACGGATGAGTTTTTGGCCTTAGAGTGTTGCTGATGTGAACTGTTCTGTGATTTCCGCAGATGCGGAGGGGTGGCCGCAGGTGCAGTCACCGCAGGTGAGAGTTGGGCATCGCAGGAGCGGAAAATGTCCATAAGGTGAAGAACCGCAGATGCGGTGATTTGGACGCATCTGCGGGACCGCAGGTGCGGTGCCTGAGGCGCAGATGCGGTCCTGGACGCTTAAGTGGAAACCGCACGTTCGGTTGAGTGGACCGTAGAAGCGGTCACGCAGGTGTGGTTTTGCTGGACAGAACATATAAATAGTAGTCTTCGCGAATTTTGGCTTATTTCATCAAAATTTTCATACGGGTTGGAGCTTGTGGGAGCGATCTGAAGAGGGAATTCAAAGGAACTTCGTGGAGGTAAGATTTTTGGACCTAAAACTCATTTCTATGGTGTTATTTGACTGATTAGAGGTGAAATTTATGGAAATTAGTGACTAAAATTGGGGGATTAGGGCTTGAAGTTCTAGACTTTGAATTGAGGATTTGAGGGGCCATTTGTTGCTGGATTTTGGTGTATTTGGTATGTATGAACTCGTGAGAGTGTAAGGATTCCAGTTTTGTAATTTTTATCAAATTTCGAGACGTGGGCCAGGGGGTCGGGTTTGGCCAATTTCGAAATTTTTGGTTAAATTTGATAATTTTCGAGTGGACTTTGTTCCTTAGCATATATTGATAATATAAATCTGATTTTGGTTAGATCCGGAGCAATCGGAGGCCGAATCTAGAGGCAAAGGCATTGTGGACTAGGACTTTAGCCGGTTTGAGGTAAGTCACGGGTGTAAATCTAGACCTGAGGGTATGAAACCCTGGTATTTCATATTGTTTTGATAAATGAGGTGACGAACATGCTAGGTAACGAGCGTGTGGGTGTGCACCTGTAAGGATTGTGACTTGGTCCGTCCCGTAGAGACTATTAAGTCGCGTACTTGACTTGAAATCATATGATATCCCATATTTTTTAGATTTATGCTATATTTTGGGATGTACGCCATGTTTGGGGCCTTGTGCCGACCTGTTTGGACTCTCAGGGGTATTTTACTACTATTCTCACACTGTTTTGATAGAAAAATATATAACTCAGTCATGATTTATACTTGTTCACTGCTTATTCCTGTTTTATCACCTTGTTTTAGAATATTGAAAGATATTTTGGGCTGAGTCCCTATGATCTGTGATTAGTTCGGCTGAGTCCCTGTGATTTGTGATGAGTTGCCCGAGTGGCTTGTGAGGATGACTGAGTGAGGCCAAGAGTCGGACTTGTGAGGATAGTTAGGGATCGGGTTGCGCACCGCAGCATTATATATACATATATATATATATATGGATCGGGTTGCACGCCGCAGCGAGGTATATGTGGATCGGGCTGCACGCCGCAGCGATATAACGCTTAGGCTGTAGGAGCCCCTCCGGAGTCTGTACACCCCTAGTGAGCGCATCCGACTATTATATGGATCGGGCTGCACGCCGCAGCGGATATTATATGGATCGGGTTGCACGCCGCAACGGTTATATATATGGTACATGTTGAGTGAGAGTGTTAAGTGTGAGCATTGACGTATGATAGTAGAGTCACGAGTGACAGAGAGGCTTGCCCGATAGGCTTTATTTGCGAGAGATAGTGTGCCTGAGGGGCTGATATCTTTATGAAACTATTAATTTCACTCTCCTTTACACTGAGCAACAACAACAACAACAACAAACCCAGTTTGATCCCAACATGTGGGGTCTGGGGAGGGTAGTCTGTATGCAGACCTTACCCCTACCTAATGCAAGTAGAGAGGTTGTTTCCAATAGACCCTCGACTCAGGAAGGGCAAGAAGAAGAAGAGGGGATCAAGGAAGGAAGAAAGATGGAAGAAAAAAAGAAGAAGAAATCACATACTGTAATAAAGGATAAATAGTATCCAATAATAGCAACAAGGAATACAACACCTGAGGAGAACAAAACCACATACCGTAATAAAAATCTTAGAATGTGAAGGTAAATGTGTGCTACTAAGCCTATCGGTGAACACTATAAACTACCTACTAACCTTCTACCTTAATTCTCGACCTCCACACCCTTCTATCAAGTGTCATGTCCTCAGTGAGATGAAGCAGCGCCATGTCCTGCCTAATCACTTCTCCCCAGTACTTCTTAGTCCTACCTCGACCCCTTCTCAAACTCTCCATGGCCAACCTCTCACACCTCCTGACAGTGGCATCAATGCTTCTTCTCCTAACATGTCCGAACCACCTCAGCCGCGACTCCCGCATCTTGTCATCCACGGAGGCTACTCCCACTCTATCCCGGATAGCTTCATTCTTAATCATATCTCGCCTGGTACACCCACACATCTATATCAACATCCTCATCTATGCTACTCTCATCTTCTGCACGTGGCAGTTCTTGACTGGCCAACACTCAGCCCCATACAACATAGTGGGTCGAACCACCACTCGATAAAACTTACCCTTAAGTCTTAACGGCACATTCCTATCACATAGAACAACGGAAGTGAGCCTCCACTTCATCCACCCCGCTCCTATGCGATGCATGACATCTTCGTCAATCTCCCCGTTACCCTGGATAATAGACCCGAGATACTTAAAACTCGCTCTCTTGGGGATAACTTGAGCATCAAGCTTAACCTCTACGTCTGCATTATGGGTCTCATTGAATTTGCACTCCAAGTATTCTGTCTTGGTTCTACTCAGTTTGAAACCTTTAGACTCCAAGGTTTGTCTCCAAACCTCCAACCTCGCGTTAAATCCGCTACGCGTCTCGTCAATCAATACTATATCATCGGCAAATGGCATGCACCAAGGCACCTCCCCTTGGATGTGACATCGCCAAGGCAAACAAAAATGGGCTAAGAGCTGATCCCTGGTGCAACCCCATCACCACAGGAAAATGGTCCGAGTCACCACCCGTAGTCCTCACCCGAGTCTTAGCATCATCATACATATCCTTAATCACCCTAATGTATGCTACCGGAACGCCGCTAACCTCCAAACACCTCCACAGGACGTCCCTCGGAACTTTATCGTATGCCTTCTCAAGATCAATAAACACCATATGCAAATCCTTCTTCCTTTCCCTGTACTACTCCACTAATCTCCTTACCAGATGAATCGCTTCCGTAGTCGAACGCTCCGACATGAATCCAAACTGATTCTCGGAAATGGACACGCACCTCCTCACCATGGCCTCCACCACTCTCTCCCAAACCTTCATAGTGTGACTCAATAACTTGATAGCCCTATAATTGTTACAATTTTGGATATCGCCCTTGTTCTTGTAAAGCGGGACCATCGTACTCCACCTCTTTTACACTGAGCCTCTAATGAAATTGTTAAACAAATGTTTTTATACGATATTTCAAATGAAAACTTGGAATTTTCATGAAAATACTCGGAAGATAGATTCCTGATTTAAGGTATTCATTCTATTGTTGTTTACCACATGGTTTTACCTGATTTTTATGCTCGTCATTGCACTCAAGTCTTTAGTAATAATTGTTACTTACTGAGTTGGCGTACTCACGTAGTACCCTGCACCTTGTGTGTAGATCCAGGTACCGGGTCTGAGCGTTAGCTGATTCACACTCTCTTGGAGCTGGTTCGGGGATTTTGAAGTAGTTGTTCGGAGTCCGCATCATGCCTTTTTCCCTTCTTATTCTATCGTTTTTTTTCTTACCTATTTCCATACTTGTAGTAGTAATGGAATAGTATCGTATTGTATCACTCTTTAGATGCTCATAATGGTTGAATCCAGATGTTAGGGTTGTGTATAGACATTTGGCTATCTTCATTGCTTTGAAATGCTTAAAAGCGGAATTTTAATGAAATATTGGATAACTTATGTGTTAAATGAAAATCTTTTATGTTATTCTCAGTAAATTGGCTAGCCTAGTATCACGTTAGACGTCATCACGACCAATTTAAGTTTGGGGTCGTGACACTAGTTTACATATTAAATAATTACATCGACGACGGAAAAGTCCTCAGTGCATAATTGTTCAAATATGTCGTATGAGAGAGCATTTCAAGTACTCTAGAAAACGAAAGTGAAGAGTAAGGCCAACTTAATCTAAAAGCTTCTTTAACGAAATTTGAATTTGTGATTTTTTATTGGAAGGAATTGGATGACGGACCACTGAAATCATGCAATCAATTCGATTTTAAGGATTCAAAATATTAGGTGAATAACATAATTAACTTAATTTGGTATTTGCAAGCAACATTACTCTTGGAAACATACTGATTAAAAATCTTTATTATCTTAGTAGTAGTAGCCGTTTAATCTTATTAACTTATCTTTTGCACATCTTTTGGGCAGGGTGTTTTGCAACGTATGTCTCAGAGATCACTTTACACAAGAAATATTGTACGCTCAAAAATAAAAAGAAGAATTAACCCAAAGTCACATGTATAATTGTCTAAACTAAAAATAGATGACGGATATATAGTATAGGGGGCAGATTTATAGGTTTAATTATGGGATACGTGAATCAATGATCTTTTCGTAAAATTAAATATTTTGCGTACATATTTTTTTAAATTGGTAAAATACTAATTGTTTGCACCCATATTTTAAGAAGGTTGAATGTTGCACTTGGTAGAAGGCTTAGTTATTTACCAAGAGGTATAGGGATCAATTGCCACTATTTACATTTTTGTCTCCTTTTCTTTTAGTAGTGCACTCATCTACGAAAAATCCTAGATCCGCCTCTGATACTATGTGTATAACCAAGGACAGATGTAGCTCAATATATAGCAACGAGTTCAATTAAACCCGTGATTTTCGAAGCGGAGAACAAATTTGTTCGCAAAAATTTACTAAAATCGCAATAAATTGTAGATATGAACCCATAACTCTAAGGATATAATGAGTTCAGAAAGACTCAGTCATAGGAATTTAGTACACCTACGTGCTGGTAAACAAAAACCACCTCGACCGCGGGGAAGTTAACAGTACCCGACGGCATAATACTTAGAACCTTAAAGTTTAAACCTATAGAGTTTAAATCCTAGATCCGCTAGAAAAACGTAAACAATAAATCCGGCCGACTATTTTTATAAAAATTGCAATATATTATAATATATGATGATGATAGGTAGGCAAGTCATATATATTGTCATTCAATTGGATATTAATTCTAAAAATAACCTTAAAATGAATACCTCTCTTATTCTTGGAAGTCGTTTTCGAACTCCTAATAATTGGCACATCTTTCAAACCATAATTTGCATTAGGTTTAGAAGGTGAACAAACAACACAAATCTCCAAGCTTCCCCAACCACATTTTATCCTAACTTTTGAATACTTCATCAACATGAATATCTCTATATATACTCAATATAACCATGCATGGATTTACACTTACCTATAACTCAAACCAAAGAAGAATTTTCCACTTCCTTTAAATTTCCTCAAGAACTCATTCTAATTCATTTTTGCATATAATGGCCACTTTCAAGAATTGCTTTATCTTCTTCTTTGTCATGACTTTGTCCTTGTCAAGCATTAGCCATAGCTTTGCAGCTCGTAGCCTATTGCAAATTCCATCTTTGCCACAACCTATTGTGCCACAATTGCCAAATATTCCAACAACATTGCCACCATTCCCATCTTTGCCAACTATTCCTTCAGTCCCAAAAGTTATGAGCATACCTCCATTGCCTGCTAATTTTCCTATGCCAAATATTCCAACTATTATCCCCTCATTTCCCACTATCCCAACCCTCTCACCACCCCCTTCAGACTAATGATCACACCAAGTACCTGTCTTATATGTAATTCTGCATCATTGAGTTCTTTATTTTTATCTTTATATGGGGTATAGTGTACTTTGATCGTCATTAATTTTCATTATTTGATTGTAACTTTTTTTGTTTCTGTGAGAGCTTGTATTGGTAGTCATGTACTTCCAAGATTTATGTCTTTATAGTTATATGGTGCATACTTGTTCATAATCTTTTATGGTAGAGTTTGTTACATCACTCCTGTGTGTTAATACGGAATGCTTGTGCATCGGGTTGCCCTTCTTTTTTTCTTTTTCTTTTTAATTTGATCAGAAATTTTAAAATAAACAGAACTTGTTGATGCTAAAATGCATAAAGTAACCAAAGGGCTTTGAAAGAAGTAACTACAATCACAATATTATGAAACGGGCCACTGGATTACTGAGGATAAAATTTAAAGAGTAGCCTAAAAAAAGTCCATTTTTGCAAATGTCCATGAAGGATTGCATATAGATGTTCATAACACGCAGCGGAAGACAATAACAATCCTAGGCAGAACTTTTCGTGTTTAAAATTTATTTACATGTCAATAGATCGGATCTAAGACGTACCTGGTGAAGAGAGTCTCGTTTCAAAATTTCTTCGATAGTGCGAAGACTCTATGCGTATCCACACCGAAACCGATCCTTGCTATCAACTCTTTGACCAATGAAACCCGCGAACAAATTGAACAAAATATTATGCTGAAATTTTTCTCAAAAATCTCAACTCAATGTTAGAAGAACAAGAAACACCTTTCTTGTGTATTTTCTCTCTTGGCTTGTGTTGCACTCTCACTTTCACAAAGTGATTTTCTTCTCAAGAATTAATTATATGGCAAACTTTTTCCATCCCCTTTTATATAACATCACCTATAAACCTTTTTCCTATTTGATTGAGGTAATGATTTACTTAGGGTAAAAGTTTATTCCAAAAAAACTTTGTAAAACTTTTCCATTGAAAAGCCGCTGGCCGTGGCTAGTCCTTTTCATGGACTCT